>REGM01000001.1:3729048-3742583 GCA_004194415.1 Aurelia aurita | reverse complement strand
GTGTCTTTAATGAAATCACTATGAAGATAGATAGAAATATCACGTGATATTTGAAGAAAGAAAACCCATCCAGCCATGTAAGAACTTTCTTTCTCCCCAAAATGATACGTGTCTTTAATGAAATCACTATGAAGATAGATATAAATATCACGTGACTTTTTAAATCTGTGAGGTATATCTGTGAGGCATACCTGTGAAATATATCTGTGAGATATATCTGTGATATGTGTCAAGAAAGACAATAAACAACGATTATACCTAGCATCTGCAACAAATGGAAATACACCATTGTGAAAGAACATCGTTGTGAAGACTAGAAGCCAAAACTGGATACGAAAGTATTTTATGTCACCAATTCGCTAAAAGCAATAAGAACCTATTAGTTATATTGCTCGGGTATTTTGATATGTTACAATAAAAGAGTTCGGAAAAGCAATGAAAATAAATGAGCATTGGCGGTACAAAAATCGTGATAAATCATGATACATTGATACATTGTGAATCATGCATCATCACTTTAAATTTTTCAGAATGTATCACTGGAACAGACACAGAAACAAACGAAAGAACAGACAAACAGAAGAGCAAACAAATGAACAAGGGACAAATGAAGAAGAAAGGCAAGTAATGTGGCTTACTGCTGCGCCTCCCCAATTCATACTGACTACTACGAATGCCCTTAATTGAATTCTTAGACTAACACTGCTTATTTTACCAAAGTTAAATCTTGAAGATCTCCTTGAGTAGCTGCGAAAGACTATTTCAGCGCAGTGCCACTATTTACACATTCCAAGTGTCGATAAAGGCCATGTCATTGCAGTCAGACCCTTCACACAATTTAAGTTATAACAGCATACATACTAGCCTGTCAATGTTAAAGGAAGTCGAGTCTGGTTAACAGACTACATACATACTAACCATTCTCTTGGAATTTCTTTTGAAATCATCTTCCTTGAACAAAACAGTAATAACATATGATAAATAGTAAGGCAGAATAATTAGAAGTGAAGGGAAACAAGTTTAGGGTTAGAATTTTCTTGTTCGCTTCTATAAAGTCTGCTGCATATCAAATGGCAGGCGGTAATAGATATGAATGAAAACTACAACGGGAGAGTTTCTTCATCAGCCTCTTCTTGATCACCATTTTGACCTGATGACTTGACCTGATGACAAACAGATTTACGTAATAAATCGTTTGTATTAATTAACGCGTATCGGTGTGTAATAATGGCCGCAGGATAGTCATAGTTTTCTGCTCCCGTGGTATTGTCCTTGTAATATTGTAATGTAGATTTTAAGTAAAGTAATCCGTATTATGTCTTGTAAAATTTTTAATGGAATGCAATAAAATAAAACAGAAGTTAACAACATAAAGAAAAAGGAACTGTGTGATCGACGATAACAAGATTACAATTTCTGTTCGATTGATCCTGACAATTAACCGAGTGACAAGGCCAAAAACACAAAGCCAAGAAGATAGAATAGTTATGGAAGAATAATGCTGGCATAAACAAATGGTTCATGGATAGGAGAAATATCAAAGAAGCTGAGAGTTTCCAAGGTATTTATCAACCTTGTTTATTTAACATTAATAAATGAGTAAATAGCAATATGTTGTTCCATCATAAAGTCTCGGAATACTAATTTGGAAAGTGAATAAATTTAAATCTCCATACTTGGTTCAAATCTTTGACGCCTTTTCGGTCCAAGAAAATAACGAGAATTCCAGCTGCAAAGCTACCACCGCATAAAATCGCCCCTGAAAATTTGATAACATCGAGAGGAATCAAAAATTAATATTAGGTAAAGATCATATGAACGAGTGACATGAAAAATTGTATTGAGAAGCAGAATATAGTGTGGCTGAAGTGACACAAATAAAAAGAGAAAATATATCACATATCACGAGCAAAGGATTAAAACTTAAAAAATCAAATAAATGGTATCTTTCTGGTTTTACAATATAAGTTTAATTCAGCTCATGTTGGCAGCTTGCTGATCAATTTAATAATAAAGGGCTTAAGAAAAAAATTGAAATTTACTTTGATACATCATAACAATAACTTAGCAATAAAAGGAGACATATTGGAGCGGAAATATTTTGAGCAAACTGAGAAATATTACCTCCCCAGAGAGTCCATTTTAGGCCNCAAGGTATTTATCAACCTTGTTTATTTAACATTAATAAATGAGTAAATAGCAATATGTTGTTCCATCATAAAGTCTCGGAATACTAATTTGGAAAGTGAATAAATTTAAATCTCCATACTTGGTTCAAATCTTTGACGCCTTTTCGGTCCAAGAAAATAACGAGAATTCCAGCTGCAAAGCTACCACCGCATAAAATCGCCCCTGAAAATTTGATTACATGTAAAGGAATCAAAAATTAATATTAGGTAAAGATCATATGAACAAGTGACATGAAAAATTGTATCGAGAAGCAGAATATAGTGTGGCTGAAGTGACACAAATAAAAAGAGAAAATATATCACATATCACGAGCAAAGGATTAAAACTTAAAAAATCAAATAAATGGTATCTTTCTGGTTTTACAATATAAGTTTAATTCAGCTCATGTTGGAAGCTTGCTGATCAATTTAATAATAAAGGGCTTAAGAAAAAAATTGAAATTTACTTTGATACATCATAACAATAACTTAGCAATAAAAGGAGACATAATGGAGCGGAAATATTTTGAGCAAACTGAGAAATATTACCTCCCCAGAGAGTCCATTTTAGACCATGTTGTTCATTAAAGCTTTCTGTCAACAGGAAATTTAAAACACTTCCCTGTTAAATGGAAAGAAAAAAAGAATTAATAAAAACTCAAAAATAGTTACAAATTTCCAAAAATAATGTCAATAATGAAAATTTTCACAAATGGCTCTAAAAAATGATAATTGCTGACTGCAAGAGATTGCAACAATTCCTCTTCCTTCAAAGTTATACCGCTCTTTTGACCTTTAAAATTGCACTTTCCTGTTAGTAACAATGATGCATGTATTCAAAACTATTTCATTCTAAACCATATCATAATGACAAATATTTCGAATACTTTCCTAACTTTAATCGTTCAATCAATGTATTCAAAGAAGTCTTCACTGATTTCGAATCTTGACATGTACTTACCCTAGAATTTATCGAAATAGGGGTCAGATATTCTTACTTCTTATGCTTTCCAACTAGTAGTAAGGTGGACTTGCCCAAGTCCCTCCCGCGTACCTAAGACCCCAAAACCCAAGAAGCCTAAGAAACCAAAATCCATAGATAAATAATTACCACTGCGAAGGAGGGAGGGAGAAAGCGGGAGAGACTTGTATCATTGCCAGCTGGAAACGAGGTCACAATAGTAAAGCCTACTGAGGTGGGCAGGATTCTGCCTAGACTTATTACGTTGAGTCCTAGTAATCGCTACTACCCACCCACCCTACTCGCTGATAGTATGAGCGACTAGGGTGGGTGGGTGGTAGCGATTACTAGGACTCAACGTAATAAGTCTAGATTCTGCCTACACATTTGACCAATAGTATTCGAGCATTGTGCTTTAAACAGATGATAAGAGATGATAAGAGCTTCCAAGAATTCAAACTACCTCATTAATTATTCATGCGGGGGCAATAAAACAAGTCTCTCCCGCTTTCCTTTTCTTCATCTGTCCTTCGCAGAGGTACCACTTATCTTTTTTCCTTGGTAGAGGTAATTTTTTGGGTTTTAGGTACGTGGGAGAGACATGGGCAAGTCCAGTAGTAAGGTAAATTTTTGCAAACAGATGCCATGATATTTTGCAAACTGTAGTAAACCACGCACGCATCAGATGAATATAACAAATGTTGTAGAATTTTGCTGGAACCACTCTATCACGCAATGGTGTTGTGGACGAAATCAAGTCTTAAAATATAGCACGTTCAAGAGATAAAGAAACTGCATTATGAGAACGACAGCTTAAATGGATTTATAGATGAAAAGTTAGATCACAAACCAGGCGAGAAAAAGCAAGCGTGCATCCAAATGCAAATGCTAATTCTTTTCCTCCAAACCAAAATGCAGAAATACGATTTTGTACAACTGGAAAAACAAAAAGCTCACTTAGTACAGAGATTAACCTTATTTGCAAAACTTGTCTATTTGAATTTTCTTCAGTGATTTAAGGATCCTAATATGAGGATTAAAATAGGGTAAATAATGACACAAAAATAAGGGCTGTGTTGTTCGAAAATTAGCAAATGAATTGGATAGATTTTCATTCCTAAGTAATGATGAAAAACTGCTCGTTTGAGCATTGTAACCTCAAACGTTACTTTAAGGATTGCTTGTCACGTGACATTACTTGTAAAGGACTAGAAAGTGGGGAAAGAAAATATTACATGTTTTTTATTTGCTTTGGAAATTTACTGACTTTTGAAAGGCAATCAGTCAGGCGTCTCTAAACTTAATGCACGGCATCAAGAACATGTTCAAAAGCAGAAGCTGCATGAAAAAAAGTATTTACTTGTAAGTGAACCATTGCCAGCACTGAAATAGAAAAATAAAATTTGTAAACAACGGTAAGGAATTTTCATTTGTTCGCAGGAATTCACCCTTGGAGAATTGCTGAATGATTCGCCAATTATCAAAAAGTAATTTTAGCTGAAAAGAAATTCAAAACATAGTAGACAGTTTGACATTTCCAATCGTGATCTTTGTCAATACATTTAAGATATTGTGAACTATCTGCATTAGCATAACAAAATAAATTGCATTCCATTTTCCAATTTGAAAATGCCAAAAAGACAAAATTCACTAAAACATAGGTTACAACGGTGCACCAAAAAAAGCTGAGGAAGTTGAAAGTTCGTAGTACCTAGAGCACTGGATAGATTCAAATGAATCAAATTCTGCTTGATAGCTGAAAGACTGAAGTAATTTTGAAATTTGTCTTGCGCTTTTATGATCACTGAAAGTACAGGTAAATTCGAATTTAGGAAAAATTCTTGGTTGTGAAATGCCTCAAAAAGGCCTAAAACACTCGATCAAATCACAAAAAATTTCCTCACACAAGCACTGAAAGTACAGGTAAATTCGAATTTAGGAAAAATTCTTGGTTGTGAAATGCCTCAAAACAGGCCTAAAACACTCGATCAAATCATAAAGAATCTCCTCACACAGAAAATACGATTTTGCATTTCGTCTCCTCTAGGAGTTGAAAAATAAATTTTCTGACTAAATTCCTTTCACGGGCAAGAGAAATGTTCTGCGAATTCATTTGCATGGGATCGCAAGTGTTCGTTATTTTTTTTAAATTCTTTTATTGTAAGTCTTAAGGGAGATGAAACGACGTTGCATATTCTTCTGCGAGAAGAGATTTTTTACGATTAGATGGAGTGTTGTAGTAGACTTATTACGTTGAGTCCTAGTAGTGTTGTAGCCCTTTTTTGGTCTTTTGCAACAAAGGATTTCTCGTAAAGTTGAGTTTACCTATACTTTCAGTGCTCATAAAACGTGAGAAAAATTGAAAATACTTAAATCACTCGACTATCGAGCAGAATTTGATTCAATCCAATCCATCCAGAAGTTTAGGTACAACGAATTTTCACACACGTGGATTTTTTTGGCGCACTCAGTACATTTATTGCTACTTTCAGACCCTATCAATTAAAGGTATTAGATAAGCAAAATAACAACATACCCAAAAAGCAAACGACCAATCATGAATAAAGTGAACATTACAGTTTTATTTTGTTTGAAAAAATATCCAGCAGCAAATGTCGAAGAGCCAATCACACACAGTGCAGAAAAAAGCAGAATTCCAACTATAATGAAACGAAATAACTAGGTAAGAAACGTTGATGAAAAGACTTTGAAATCAAATAAATCAATAGTTATTCAAAGAACAAATAATCACCAGAAAACGCATTACCAATTTGGGGCAATGAGCTATCGCAAAACGTGAGTCGAATAGTATATCAATTTATAGGTATGGACAATAATACTAACTTAAAATAAATCAACGGAATTAAAAGCAGCTTAGCTAGGGGCACTGGGTCAATCTAAATATAACCTATTGTATTTGATGTTCTGGATAGATGAAAACAATAGGAACATAAGTGATGCGTGTCGTTCTTTTGTGCTATGTTTAGACTAGATCGCTATATCATGTGGCTATATCACCGTTCATTTACTTTGAAAAGTATTAAAAAGAACAGGAAAGGATCAAGCGCGTCTCTGAACTCTGAAGGCAACATTAGATTCAAAATAACAACAGACAAACAATTAACTTGGGACTAGGAAAAGAAGAATCAAAGAAATTGTGCATGTTTTTGCTTTTAAATAAGATGTTATGTGTACAAATATTCAATAGTAAGTTCATTTGAAACTGTAACTATTTTTAGTGAATGTAGCAGAATTGGAGGACAATAGCAATTTCTTTTAGTGGTAGTTTCATTTTTAAAGAAAAATCGCAAACTGCATACTACTTTTGTTTTATAACTTATTTTCGTTTAACGAATTAACCCAATATTTATTATGTAATAGTAAACATGTGAGACTAAAAAACCCAGCAAAAGGAAGAAACAAACAATAAATAGATAAACAAATAAATCGATAAATGAACACACAACATAAAAAATTACTAACCTTTATTACCAAGTTTATCAAGAAGAAAACCAGAAGCAATAACTATCAGAGCATTCCTGCGAAAAAAGAAATATAACGAGTCAGTCAATGTATTTCTTTAGACTCGATAATTTATACGAATTTATAACAAAGCAATTACATTACTCTTTTTAAACGAAAAATACATAACGTAAGCAACAATTTCATTTCCAAAAAGGGGAATAAAGAATATCGATAAATAAAAATTTCAGAAGTATAGTACTGTATGCTATTTAGTTTAGCATGATAGCAAAAAATTACAAATTACAACTTTCACTTAATTGGAAACTTGTAGAAGCAAACTGAAAAGAAATCGTAAAATTCCAAAATTTCACTATCTGAAAATTAAGAGAAATACTTACATAAATGCATAGATGGAATAGAGCAAATTGTATTGAGTTTGAGTTAGACCAAGACCCTCATGGTAAACGGTCACATTCCCTTTGACAGTGTAGTTATCAACCTGAAAAACATAATGATCATCGTAATCATAGTTGGTGAATCAAAAGAGTTGACCAGGTTGGTCGGATGATTGCGAGAGTGGATCTAATGGTTGCATCATTATTGATCGTTGCTCATTGATATAATCTATGGATGAAATTATCCCTTTTAAAGCCTCTGTTAGCCCTTGAGAAAATATTGGTCTTCACTGACTTTCATTTTCTTTACTCTCCTATGAAGTAAACCAGCAGAAATCCTTTCAAAGACTGTTTAGCGGTAAAACACTGATCTTTACACATTGTAAACTTTAAAAACAACTTAAGAAATACCCAGTTACGGTAACAACTTTGAATTCCACAAAACTTTTGCAGTGCAATCTTTCCAACTGTGGCTATATTTTAGACACACTAAGTTCATTAATTGCTTTGCAAGCTTTTTCTATTCTAGATATTGCAACTCCAGGTGGAAAACGCAGTCTGATTAATGATTTGACGAGGAGGATTGAAATGACGATCATATTCATATTAAAAAAGAGATGTTCTATGAATCAAATAGTTAACTATACCAATATTTCATTTTGATGCTGTCAATAAAAAAAATCATGCAGCTGCAAGAATGCAAACTAATTAACATGAAATGTACTTACAGACACAAATGAAGCTTGAAGCACACTACAAGAAGAAAAAACAACCCTTGTCATTTTATAAATGGGATTTTTGAGAAACCTGGGATGCTTTGCTTTAAAATTCCACAAGAGAATTCTTGCTAACTCTTCCATAAATGAATTGAAGTTTCCTCTGAAAGTTGCATATAACCTGAAGCTAAAAATACTCTGAACTACTTTCTTCACATCATGATTTGTAAACTAATATCTCATATTTGAAATTACCAACTAGCCACTTTACCCCCAGATGGCCCATTTTATCCCCAGATAACCCATTTTATCCCAAGATAGCACATTTCACCCCCACATACCCCATTTTACCCCCACATAACCCATTTTACCCTGGTAGACCCAATATAGATCTGAAAAAGTTGCTTACCTCGGCATGTCAAAGCAAAAATAAGGACCAAATGTGATCAAGCAGTTGAAAATTAGGACAATGAAATCGATAATATTCTAAAAAGAAATGAAGATCATGAGAATTAAGTACATCCTTGCAAATTTTTATAATCCTTAAAACAAAATTAGAAACAAAGCTGCACATTTCAGCAAAATCTACATTACAGGCCTTGCGTACATTTTAAGAATTCATAGGAAGATGTTTACTTTCTGAAGACNCCCCCCCATACTCCATTTTACCCCCACATAACCCATTTTACCCTGGTAGACCCAATATAGATCTGAAAAAGTTGCTTACCTCGGCATGTCAAAGCAAAAATAAGGACCAAATGTGATCAAGCAGTTGAAAATTAGGACAATGAATCGATAATATTCTAAAAAGAAATGAAGATCATAAGAATTAAGTACATCCTTGCAAATTTTTATAATCATCAAAAAAATATTAGAAACAAAGCTGCACATTTCAGCAAAATCTACATTACAGGCCTTGCGTACATTTTAAGAATTCTTAGGAAGATGTTTACTTTCTGAAGACTTCTTGTTTCAAAATATTTATACTCAAGAATTCTTTCAGTATGTGAAGAATTCTTAAAAAATCTTAAGAATTCTTGAAAGTTCTTGTCATGTTAAGGTGCACAAGCTTACTGTATAATGTACTGTTGTCAAATATGAATTGCTAAAACGTTGTCTGCAGTGAAAATAGGAATCATACTGTCTTGGAGCTGGAGCAAAATACAGTAACTTCAATAAGAGGCCACACATTTAAAGTCTTTCATACAAGAGAGGGTGTGTGGTCACAGAAAACATTGCCACAGACAACTTCACAAACCTTCCCAGTCACTTAGGGAAATTTAAAACATGCTAAAGCAATAGATGAACAGTCTCTCAATCTGTAAAAAATGTTTCTATTCTATTTTCAATGGGAAACTTTAGGGGAAAGGTGTGTTTTGAAAATATTTTTGCATGTTCTCCACAGATATTTAACATATAATTTAAGAAATTAATAAAGGCTGTTAAAATCTTTCAGAATTCTTACTGTACACGCAGAAAAACTAAAACCGTTCTAAAAAAGTGCATCAGGGTAGACCTGGTTACTTTTGGCTGAAGGAAATTTGGAACATTGGCATTTTGTTGATAAAGTCTTTACAAAATTGTGCTCAGTGGCAGACGCTCACCAACAATTTGAGGTATAAAGCTATTGGTTGAGTTTAACAGCACTGTTCAGTCCCATTGTTTTCAAACAAATGGTACTGTAATTGTTCTCCCTGACATTGAGGGCAATTGCAACCCCTCACCCCCTTGTCCACCACTGATTGTGCTACTGTACATGTTTTTTCTTTTTATAAGAAACTTGGATCAGCCCATAGAATTAAAAGTTTCTTAATTTCCCATGAAAATTTCAACTTTCAAGTACTAAAAGTTTCTTAATTTGTTTCTTATACTTTGCATGCATGGATTAAGTATTCAAGTATTCAATGTATATCCTCAGCAAATTTAAAACTAATACATTGCAACTAATGTAGTATATAATAGAAAAGCTAAATTTTATAAGTAAAATTGTGACATATGTGTATGTATACAATTAATAACAGAATATAGCTGAAGGACATATGAAAAGAACTCAAAAGAGCTTTTGAGCCATATGCCCCTCTCGTGAATTACTATTTTATGCACAACAATTATTGAATATACGATGAAAATAAGCTACGTACTGAGAGAGCCCCTACTTTAAAGTGAATATGACGAGAAAATTTTTATTGTCCTACATTATATGCAATAAACATCGCTGATCATGATGGCGCAGTTTATTTTTGAATTTAGACTCGCATTTCTTCAGAGAATGGGGTTCAACAGCCTCCACTTTGCTTTGAAAAGTGGCGTTAATTTTGCGCGGTCAGACAGGTCCCTGTGACGTCAAGAGTTTGCGTGGAGACAATAGCGTACAAGTTTCAAACAGGAAACCATGACAAAATCCTTGACAAACGGGCAGGTTTGGCTTGTTTATTAACCCTTATAACCGAATAAAACTAAGGAATTTTACTCCTAGTTTCTTGAATGCCTAAAGAAATAAATTTACAGTATTTTAAAAATTTTTCTCTCGTCAGTAGTAGTTGGTAATAAAGGCAATATTGCAAGTTGCAGGACACGATGGGCAAGACGATGGGATGACACGAAGGTAGAAAAGCACGTCTTGCAAACTTTGCATATCTAACTTTATCCCCCACAGGCCAAGTTTTCAAAATAAAATAAATAGTCTTTGTTGCAAAAACTTTCGATATTTGTAGCTTTACAAAGGGACGAATTTCAGTACTTAATGGGACCAAGGCTTTCATTGGGAACGAAGCTTGAGGCTTATGATATCTATGCTATAATTTTAGGCGGTTCTACCATCAAAAGACTAATCAGGCTGGTCTTGCACCAGACTTGTCTTTGGTTTAGTTTGACAGCATGAATAACAAAATTAAAACTTACCGAGGCAAGGTTGTTGTTCAGTATCTTTGAGCCTCATAAAACTTCGACAAATACGATTCCGTGGAAATGAATTGCTTTACCAGATTATTTATCACATATATGGCCTAAACCTGAATACTCTCCATCGTTCACCAAAGACTCAAGCAGTGGTTATGGAATGCAGTCTCCAAGGCAATCTCGCGCAGATTTTGGCATACATGATCCTGCATTTTTCCTTCCCTTCCTATAACATGTGGCTTTTTGGCACTGTAAAACATATGCAAAGGTTATGTTGTGACCTTCGCATCTCTGTATACGATCTGAAATCGAGCAGTTGTGTACTATGACAATTGTATTTCATTGTTTTCTAACTGCATGACGCTGATAGCCCAGATAAAATATCCCTACAGTTGAATATCAGACCTCACCCGTTGAATCACAGAAAGTAATTGAGTGCTATTCTGTTGTTTCATAGAATTTTGGTGTACAACAGGCGACAATTAATTCCTAAAATAGTGTGAGAATATAAATACCATCGTATTCGAAGCATATGAGTGTGAAGATTTGCTATTTGACATCGTTGAAACCTCAAGAACTCCTTTCATTACTGCACTTTTCCTTGCAGTGCTGGTATCTCCATTCTACTTCCCCAAACTCTTGATGTCACAAATCAAAACCCTCGTGGACACTTTTTCAAGCTGAAAGTTGATTTTCAAACGGCGATATCTAAAAAATGGCTTAGTATTGGAAAGTTTAATGTACATATTTGAAATCAGCACACTCAACTTGACCTTTTTCATCAATACAAATTTTCGCGTCATATTCACTTTAAAACCCTAATTATTTCTGTTATCTATATACTTGTTGTTATTTGCTTTTGCCATCTTGTGTAATTTTATTATTTGTAATTTGTAACTTAGTTAATTATTTATATGAAGGATGTATGTAACGGAATTTTAAAATTGAAACTGAACTGAACTGAATAAAGCATTGATACAGGTTATAAAGAATTAGAAAAATACTAATCTATCAATCTATTTAATTTTAATAAGAGACAGTAAGTGAAAAAAAGAGAGAGTAATACAGATACAGACAGGGTGAATTGACGATGAAGTGAGAGTCGTTCGGATTGTCAGAGTTTTAATCATAGTCTTTGCAAATGTGTTTTTTAGACACTTTTGTTTTTGCTTTTTGATAAGGATTTAGTTTCTACCATTACCACGTATTTGTTTTTTGACATACAGCATAATGTTTAGCAAGAAAAAGAGTGGTATTGGGCTCAAAAAATAAAATGATGATGAATATTACCAAAGAATAAAGGTTCAAGGACAATTTTTAATGATTTTCTTAGATTTAGCTTCTAAAAGTTTCTTGGCACTTCTCAAACATAGTACAAGAGTTCCTTGATTTTTTGGCCATCCTGGTACTAGTTTCTTATAAACCAGTTTCTTATATAAAAAAATGTGTAGTATGCAGAAATGAGTGCTGACTACTGTAGCTAAAGGATTTTACTGAAATTCTGGCTTCAAGAATTAACACCTAGAATTCCCATGCTGGGGTAATTCAAGACACCTTCTTTTAGAATTAATGAAAAGCAGTTAGGTGTCACTAGAAATATATGGTGCAATAGATCAGGGGTGACAATGTCCAGATTATATATCATATCATATCAAATTGCATATGGTACTTTTCTAACAAATTTCTGTTTTAAAAAATCAATTGTAAAATTCAAACCTAAAAAGTACGAAAAGTTATTATGCTAAATGATTATTTTTTCTGCATTAGCGCCAATTATTTGGGTGGCAACGGGCTGTTGATGGGCAGTGGATATGGGCAGTGGATATCATATGGGCAGTGGGTATGTCTATGCTATGACTATGGATGGATGGATGGGCAGTGCTTCTACAATAATATCATCATGTCATCATTTCATACTCACTGTTACTTGCATGGCAGCATGTTGTATTTGTTGAAATGTAAGTTTGTTCATCATCATCCACATCATTAGAGATCAAGTCATCCATTTTGTTTGTGCAAGGAGCTTTATGGCTATCAAATATGAAATCTTGCTCTGGCTTTCTGCTAGCTCTTTCCTCTCTTTCAAGAAGAGGGAAAAACGTATGCCGCTGGTCATGGCGGATTTGCAACGCGGGCACCACATCACACACCGGTAGTGCGCGCGCTTTTCATGAGTTGCAGTGGAACACATGTGGTGAAAGTATGAAACGAATTTCAAATGCTCATGGACACAATCAACGCAAGCAGAAGCTAAGTATACGTTGAATTAGATTTGAAAAATGAAATGATGCAACCCTTGTTCACACAATGGATTAAAATAGATCTTTAGACTAAAATTTCAGGTCAAAATCCGCCTGTGTGCTTTATTAGGCCTAAAAACTGGCCTAATCATATCATGATGATACGAACCGAAGAAATGGCACAAAACCATTGACAATTTGCATGCAAACTAATTTTTATTGATCGAACTTGCTATGTTAATGAATTGAACAACTGAAGTAGCTGCGACTTAGCTGCGTAGCTTGGTTCCATGTTGGTTGTTGATCTCCAGCAACACAAAAATAAACTTATTATTAGATGGTAAAGGCCAAAAACGTACACAACCACTGCACACAAATAAAAAGATTTTTACAGAAAAAAGTATTCAAACTTGCCAATTAGATGCTTCTAGAAAGAAATTTATGCAAGTTTGATGTTCTGAAATTTGTGCATCTCCCAGAAATGATAGGGAACGGAAATGTCCAACACATAATAACACACCCCATAAAATTATCTAACTGGCTTAACAGCAAATACTAAGTAATTTACGACAAATTGTCTAAAAACTACTTATTGTTACGGAACAAACTATTCAAACTTGCAAACTAGATGCTTCTAGAAAGAAATTTATACAAGTGTGATATTCTGAAATTTTTGCATCTTCCGGAAATGA
>REGM01000001.1:3697384-3720100 GCA_004194415.1 Aurelia aurita | reverse complement strand
GGCCTGTACTGTATGTTGCATCACATCTGTTCAGAATTTCTGGCCAATTCAGACTATGATTCAATAAACATTGCTGATTGATTTACTGATATACTGATTTACTTTCTCTAATACTTTCTTCTTTATTTTGTTGATTCTTTCTTTCCAGGTTTTTAGTATCTTACTGTACACATTCTTTTATTTCATTTTTTCTTTCTGGGAGCCAAGATATTTTCTGGGACCAATGGTCACATGGTCCGATACTTTTTCCACCCCTGGTCATTCGGTTCGCAGTTCTCTTCATAAAATAAACGTTTCCTTCAGTTTTCCATCGTAAGTTCAAGTAAAATAGATGTAACTTTAACTAATGTAACTGTTGTCTCTGTTCTTCATTAAAAAAGCAATCGGTTTTGGTCGTCTTTGACTTTGTTTCAGCTTCAGCAAGGCTGATCAGCCACAACGCAAGGAAAAAAATCTACGGAAACGGGACCAAATGTAACGGTCAGATTTCAAACGCATGCTACTTATTATTTTAGCCAATCATATTCAGGAACTCATTCTCTATTGCTAATTACCAACATTCCGAGTAAGTTTATGTTACATTACAAGGTGGTTTATATTACACATAGTGTGATATTAAACATCCTGCTTCATTACACTTCTGTCATATTACATGTACTTTATATCTGTCATGTAAGTTGATGCTACATTACAAGGGCCTACAAGGTGGTTTGTATTACACAGATGTGATATTACACATCTTGCTTCATTACACTTGCATCATATTACAACTACTTTCTGCCTGTCATGTAAGTTGGCGTTTCATTACAAGTTTATTAATATTACTCATTGAATGTAATATCAATGCTAATGAAATATGATGTGATATTGCTCCCCCCGCTTCATTACACTTCTGCCATGTTACACAAGCGTTTTACCTGTGTACGCCAAATTTTGGCGTATTTCTTTGGCAAAATTTTGGCGTGAATGCCTTGGCGTGGTGTAAAGTCATAAATTTTCAATAAACAATTGGTTGGCGTGGCGTAATATTTACATTATTCTTGAACAAAATGAAAGACAATATTTTTATAATTGAAAGTCAATATTTGTATAATTTTTCTTGTCTTGTGTTTTGTCTTCTTTATAAGTTCGAACATCGGCCTTTTTTATCAGTGTTTGTACTTGTCGGCCAATACTAGGTTTTGACTATACGATAGTGGACGTGGAAAAAAGACGGCATGCGAATGTTTGCCATGAATAATACCGCCTAGAAATCGGGAAACTGGGAAGGCAAGGGTAGCTTGGCGTAGCGTGGCGCACCTCTCAAATTTAGGTCAGCTGGCGTAGGAAATGGACACTGAAATTACTGGCGTAAAATCTATGGCGTGCAGAAAACGAACTTTCCAGCATGGACTCAAATTGGGTTGGAATGAAACAGAAGCCATTTTTTTTCAAATCCACAAGGCATTGATCAGTGAGGAAGATATCGAAAAACCGATACATCTATTGTTCTCGAAGTGGGAACAATAGACTTACAGGAAATAAAAACATTCTAGATCTTAAATACGATATAAAATATGGTTTTGCGTACCCACTCACTGAGAAAATTTGTTGTCGTTTCGTAAAAAATTACAACTTTCACTACTTTTCCTGTTTAAAAAAAGACGACACCTAATAAAAAAAGTGACACCTGAACAAAAAGCATACCATTAGATTGCTCAAAGCCTTGTCAATACTAGAAAATTAATCAGTTACCTCAAAAAATTCTTTATAAGCTCCACGAACATCTTTTCATTGAAGTACATCGCGCAGCCTTCTTACGAGTCGCTCCAACAGAAAGTAATACGCAAAAATATGTTAGGAACGAGAAATAGGTATCAATTTGTAGAGGACAGTCCACAGAAATCGAATATCATGTTATATCGGTTATTCAAGACTTTTATTTCTCATTTTAAGAGCATTTACTGTGTTTTCTTCTGAAAAATGGGAAGATAAGTAAAATGTATCGGTTTTCCAATATCTTTCAGGCCTCGGTTTATCAATATCTTCCTGACTGCAAAGAAAAAAGAATTAAAGTTCCAAGAGAGGAACCAGGTTGGAATCCCATACTGAAAAACATGCGTGTCGCGCCGGAGATCTCAGGACTCAGTGGAAACCATTCGAAATAATAGTAGAACAATAGGCTTACTTTAAAAGCAATTGGCCTGGCATGAAACTCAAATGTTGCAAAACGAATTTTCCACCCTGGTTGGAATCTAATGTACACTGCGCCCACCACCCAACTGAATGTTTTGGTGTGCGTGGAGAGGAAGTTCTCCCCGCAATCTTTGTGAAAATAAAAGGACCCATTTGAAACAAGCACTTGCAACTGCACAACTACACAGTCTGGCCGCATGTTGATGAATATGGTCTAATGATATTTGGTGTGCAAACAAATCTTTGATGCACACAACACACACAAATTCCAAGAAAGTTATTGTACCAGTGACATGAAGCGATATGTGCAATGACGAGGAGAACAACAGCAACCATTGCCTTAGATGCCATTCTTTGAAGATCTGCAAAATCAGGAAGACAGCCCCTATATATATTATTGAAATCCTAAAAGCTGCATTGCACAAATTTCTGTTAACATTCTTAAGAATACTGCATTTTATTCAACTTTTGACACAAAATCCATTTTTTTCTTTCATAAAAACTTTCTTTCTAATAACACCTCTGGATGGACCATTATGGAAACAAGGCCGCACTGACCTTTAATGCTGTCCATGCCATTTTAACCTTGGGTGTCTTTAGATTAAAATAGTTAGCTTTTATACTTGTAATATATTGTACACATGTATATAATCTCTTTTTTCTTGAATTTATTTTATATTTGCTTTTATAATGGTGCATACATACATATAAATCCATTTTGTAGATTTTCTTATATCTCACAAAACTAAAAAGCAGGCTGAGCCCTTGGCCAGTGGCGAAGCTAGCGGTCATGCTGGTCATGCTCAGCATGCCAACAATTTTCAGAGATTTGAATATTTTTTGTAACAAAAAAATGATTTAAAAAAAAATATTAAAAGGTCAAGCTGACCTTATTTCCATAATGGTCCCCTTAGAGGTCTCGTTATAACGGAAAAAATGTAGGTTAAAGGAAACTAAAGATCTATATTTGTGTTTTCGATACAAAACGTGGTTTATTTAAGACCAAACCATGATCGGGAGAGATAATGAAGGGTCTTAATAGAAGACATATATGTCATCTTCCTCTTTCTGTATATTTTGAATTGTTGATTTCAACTCAGATGGAAGACTATTCCATTTTTTCGGCCCTAGATACGATAGGCATTTTTGTCCTGTATTACTTTTGTGAAATGGAAATTCCAATTTTAACTTTGACCTTTGTGTTGTTCGGCCCTGGTTGACTGGACGGATTATCTCAGCACTGTAGGCTGGGGCAGTTCCTTTGAAAAAATTCATTATGTTAACTCAGATACATTGATCTATCCTGTTCTTTGTGGGGAGCCAATTTATAGCCTTGAATTCTGTGGCCCCAATATGGGCTGTTTTTTTAAATTCAGGTAAAAACGAATGCATTTGTTTTGTGCCGATTGGATTTTTTTTGGACAGCCTCTTATTCAAATTTGGGTACCAAGATGTGCAAGCGTCTTCAAAATGGGGTTGAATAAGAGCATTTAGAAGCAACCTGCGAAGGGAGTTATCCAGGAAGTTTTGTTTCCTGTACAGAAATTTTAACTTGCCATTTATCTTTCCAAGCATCTTAGTCGCCATTGACTCACCAGAGAGACTTTCATCCAGAACACATCCCAGATATGTGACCGGTGAATGTTGTTTAATCCCCTCCTGATGTCCAGCTTTTTTAGGGTTTTGCATTTTTTTCATCCAAAAAGAATGGATTTAGTTTTGTCCTCTCCAAAATGAATGCTTAGTTTGTTTTCTACAAACCAATCGCAGAGAGAGTTGAAATTTCTATTCAAATAGTTTTCGATTTGCTCAATGTTTTGTCCCAAAAATTAAGCAGGGATCATCTGCGTACAGAAACAGATCACAGTCGACCGCTCGTGCCATGTCATTCACGTAAAGACGGAATATGAGTGGGCAAAGAATTGACCCCTGGGGGACCCCACATGTCAGATTACCATGATTTGAATATTCCTTTCCTATGTTGACAGTAAATGATCGATCCTGAAGGTAAGATTTAAACCATAAAATGGCAGATTTACTAAAGCCAAGGTATGCCATTTTATCCAGAAAGATTTTATGGTCAATTGTATCAAATGCTTTTTGAAGGTCGATTAAGATCATGCCTGTAAACATCCAAGTTTCAAATCCTTGATGGATAAACAGGTATCCGTTAAGTGGTGGGAAAGAAAGCCAGATTGGTGTCTATATAAAAAAAATTTCTCATCGAGGTACTTTTGTGCTTGACCATGGATGATTTTTTCAATAATTTTCGAGAGTTGGGGAAGCAAAGACATTGGTCGATAGTTTTTGGGATCATCTTTCGATCCTTTTTAAAAAGAGGTTTTAGTTTCGCTTTTTTGCAACCATCAGGAAACTCAGATCGTAGGATTGAGAGATTGCATAATTCGGTTAGCTGCTCAGCTAAAGCAGTTGCACCATCTTTGAGGAATTTCCCTGCAATATTATCCAAACCTGTTGCTTTTGAGGGGTTTATCTCTTCTAAGAGTTTAAGGACGTTTTCAGAGGACGTGGGAAGCAGTGAAAATGGTTCAGAAAGGTTCATGTGTTGGTAGTACTTTCGCACATTGTCCAGTCTATGTGGGGACAGTTTGAGTTTCTTTACTAAATCTGAAGCTAGATTTGAAAAAAGTCCTTGGAAATTTCGGCATTGGCATTGGTTTTATTGCTTAAGCAAATTTTAGAGGGCGAATTGTTTCCTGATAAAAATCCGAGAGATTTTAGACATTTCCATAAATCTTTAGGTTTTCCTATGTTCTCATTTAGTTTTCCAACAATAAAGTAAAACAAGAGATATTGCTATCTGAAGATTTGCGCTCAAATATCTAAAATCAAAATTTCGATTTTGTCTGCATAACTTCCTACCAAGATCCTTGACCTTAATTTTCAGTCCGCCTTTTACTCTGGGTCTGTTGGCAGAATGTTAACAGCATTGAACGGAACAATAGCCCATTTATCTGGAATGTTGTTTACGTTCTGTCACAGGTTACAGCGTATGGTTGTAGAATTCAAATAAATAATTGTTATATACAACTTTCGTTCTCTTTCTTGAATGGAGAGACACGAGGAGCATCATAACAGAGAGAAAAACGACAAGAAAGAGAACGAAAGTTGTATATAACAATTATTTATTTGAATTCTACAACCATACGCTGTAACCTGTGGTTCTGTCTGAAGTTTTGATCTCGCTGCTGCCTAGCCTGCGTCACAGCCCATAAACGCAGGCTAGCTGCTGCCTGGATCGATAGAAAATATTCCATTGAAAATAAACCTTTATCTTTTACGTTCTTTACAAGAAAATCGATCTTCACCCACTTCTATATTACCCAAGAAAGTGGGAGCGACAGGGAACATAAATTGCACGCGAGGAAGTGACGAGGGTCCTTCGTTCGTGTTGGCCGAAGTAAAACTCTCAACATTGCTCTCGCACTATCAAACTTAGCATCCTTCTTGTCCAGTTCTGGCCAAGAACATGGCCTCCTCATGAAATTGCGACTGTCTTTGCAGGAGGTATCACAAGAACCAGTGAAAATACCAAGCCTAGTTGCAATTGCAAAACATGTCTTCGGAACAACGATCGATCAAGATCTGCCTACTTGCTCTGTACCCCAAAAATTTCTTTCCTCAAATAACAAAGCAGTACCCTTCCATACATTGTCAACAACAGCCATGCACTGTTTCTTTGTTTGATAGATTATCACTTCCCCCTGCGCACGCAGAAAATTTTGTACCCATCGTGGACAACAATGGATGACGACTTCCGTTGACGTCAATCCTGAACGCAGAAAACATGAGTCTGCTTTCCAGGTACACCATTGGCTAGAACCATCAAATGTTCACTCTAAGTTCAGTCATCCGCGCCATGTCAACGTTCACTACCTCAGCTCAGTTTAAAGATTTGCAGCTGCTGTGCAGCGCAAATCAATNATGAGTCTGCTTTCCAGGTACACCATTGGCTAGAACCATCAAATGTTCACTCTAAGTTTAGTCATCCGCGCCATGTCAACGTTCACTACCTCAGCTCAGTTTAAAGATTTGCAGCTGCTGTGCAGCGCAAATCAATAAAGGATTGTTTCTTCTTTTTGATTAAATTTTTGACACGATTGCGCGCTTTCTTGAAATTTATATAATCAACATAAATTTTAGATCACCTAAATTTCGTCAGTAATCTGTCTCGAATCCTAATCTTCCCGAGGACTTCCTGGTCCACCCATTCCTGTGTCTTTTCTAATACGTATCTCCTTCACGGGGGCAATCTCATCAATGATATTTGTGACCAGTTTAACAAAATGGGAATATGCAGCATTAATGTTATCAAATTCCATATAGTTTGGAAATTTGATTTGGCTTAGTTTATCAAGAAGGAGCTGTTTTGTGTAATTCTTTAATGTTCATGTATTTTGGCGCGAGTAGTCTTTCTAGTGCAATAAATCAGTTGGTGATCGGATAAACCCAAATCAACAACCCCATGCTGAGAAATTTTAGGAAAGGAGTTCGTAAGTATGTGGTCGAGGAGGGAGCTTGATTTATCAGTGACACGAGTAGGTGATTTCATTATTTGCTTTAATCCATGAAGGGAGCAAAACTCTTTATATCTTTTAATTCCATTGGATGTATCACTTTTATTGTTCAAATTGATGTTTAGATCTCCAAGGATGTAAACCTCTTGGTTTTCAAAGTTATTTGTATTGGAAATTGCCAGTGTTAGCTTATCTAAAAAACCAGTTGTTGTTGGAGGCCTGTAGAGAACTCCAACAAGAATTGGTTTTGATTTTGGTAGCTGGATATCAAAAAATATATTCTCAATGTCTGGTGAAAATTTTTCTCTTGGATTGAATACCAAATCTTTCCTTATGTAGCAAGCTACTCCTCCACCATGTCTTTTTATGTCCGACCTTGGTCCCCTGTGTTAACTCGTGCTCGTTTCTGAGAGCATGACCTATCATAGGGTTTCCATACTAATTCTGTTGCTTTCGCTGCAGATAATAATCCGCGCAAGTATAATTTCGGTGTTTTCCTTACTGTTTCCCTATGTCATGCTCATATGAGATAGCATGACCTGGGTCGTCATAATAATAAACCTAGCATGATTTGATTGGCTGAATCCGATTTTACGCATGCCTATTGCACCAGTTTTTAACCCTAGGTCATGCTCATTTTCGATAGCATAAGTAAAATTGAAACAATAGAAGTGATGACGAAATAGACTCTGCCTTGTGATTTCATTTCATTTCACTGCGACTGTTAAATTCGATTATTTTGGCGTATGAAGATTCATTCGAAGTTCTTCGTTCTTCCTGAGGAATACATTGTCTCCCAGCTATTTAGGAAATCTTTTGCAGCAAGAAATGTTAGTGAGCAGCAAGCCTGGTACCTGTGTGAAGAAGGATTGGCTCTATGGCGGAATTATAGGTAAGCAATGACTTCTCTGTTAGCCATGTTCTATACTTAGGCCCTACAAGCATAGGTTCCAAATCTTTAAAAAGGTTGGTGTAAAATTCTGTGACCTATTTCTTTGAATGGAATGGCTTGAAAGAAACTTTAGCTACTTTGTAATAATTCTACCGTTGGACTTTTCAGAAATCTTCAATATTTTCAGAATTAGAGTGCTGTTCTTCTTTTTTAAGAATTCAAGAAAAATTTTGAAAAAAACTTAAAACCATCGTAATTTCTAAACTTTTTGGGGAAACATCGAATAATTTTCCAGAAAAATATAGTTTATGAATGTCTACAATATGTTATGAAGCAAAAGTTTTTCACTCTTCTGGTTTGCAATTTATAAATTTGATGACGTCACATATTCATATTCAAGATTTCTGAAAAGTGCAACGGTAGAGTTATAGCAAAGTAGCTAAAGTTTCTTTCAAGCCATTCGATTAAAAGAAATAGTTCACTGAATTTTACGACAATTTAAAGATTTGGAACCTATGCTGGCCCTATGCGTCAAAATGGGAAGAACAAAAGTAGTACATGTTCTCAGCTGCTGGGATTCGTCTCTGACTTTTTATGAGGTAGAAATCTGGACAACGTTTGATGCAAATAGGAAGGTGACTATTTATTTGTAGAATGACAGAGTGAAAAAAGAATTGGTGAAGTGGAAAGCCATTATAATAAAGTGTGGCCTAAGTAAAATGGGGCTGCCTGATTACCCCTTCTTTGTTATCAATTGTAATTTTGTATTCTATATTTTATATCTTACACTGTTATAAAGCAACAAATATCAGAATATTTAAATTTTTCAGGTCAACATACAAGAGAGCCAAGTGATCTTTCCTGTTTGCTTTCATAACCTTATTGATCAAAGGAATTTCCAAGAAAGAGAACTCCCAGTTTAATCTGTTGGAGCAAATGCCATGAAAATGATGTCTTTGCTGACTTTCCTGATTGCTGGTACAAAGAAATTTTCAACAGAACTTTCCTGACTGTGCAGTATTATCGTAATTTGACATAATCTAAGTTAGTTGCTGAAAGAATTTTCAAGCAAAGATTGCCTGTTTGTGTATTTTTATGATATAATTTGTTGCTGGAAACAATCTTCCCCTCATGAAAGAACAACATGTTGTAAGATCTATTGTAGTGCACTTGTAATGCTGTGAAATGCTATGAAACAGTATGAACAAAGTCTTTCATTGAGACAAAATTCTCTGCCAACTTTTGAACTAAGATAACTGCCCAAAATGTAAAAAATTTGACATGCAATGCCTGCAAGATCTATCAATAAACATTATTAACACTTTTAGGGCTTGTTAAGGCTTTTAAGCAAAAAGGGATGATTTTTGAGACAAATTTGAGAACGGCTTTGAATTAAAAAAAAAAGAGACCGTGTGTAACATTTTTCAGATAAAGTGTTAACAGTTTGAAGAAACTTGGCAAAAGAGTGGCTCGATGATAGGAACCTTTGAATTTCTAGAGGGAAAAAGGCTCTTAGATTTTTCAAGTAGGCTGCTGGTTGTGGTAATCAGACACTAAAGGAAACCTGATTTAAGCATAAGAAAAATAAATGGCGGACTAAAACCAAAATCACCAAGTGAAAGAACATCCTTTTTGGCATATTTTCTTATGGCTTTTTAGATGGGACTTTGCCTGTTTTGTTAGCATCAAAGTTTTCTTGATGAGCACAACGGTAGTTTTCGGACACTGGCGGTGGTTTTTGGACTCATCATCATCATCATCATCATCAATAATTTATTTACAGTAGGCAAGAAATAGAATAGCTAATTTACAGCTAATTAAGGCCTACTTTAATACAAATTTACAATTTACAATCTAGGAAAAAAAAGAATATTAAAATGGGCAATATATATTACAGGAAAGATACATACTAATTGTCTATCCTGTTAGAAACCCAACTTGCGGGATGTATGTTTTGCAGAGTCTACAGTTGCATTTATTTCCATTCCAACATCTAATTTGTTTTTTAAAAATGGGAAGGGTGTTTGCGTGTTTTATTTCCTGCGGTAAAAACTGCCACAGTTTAATTCCAAGGTAAGTTATGGACTCAACTCCGAAGGAAGTGGTTCGTACCTTTGGGAGTTGAGAGTCATTACCATGCCTCAGATTGTAGCTGATATTTCGCTGCATGAAAATATCCTTCATGAATGGTGGATTTAAACTGCATTTTGTTTTATAAATTTCAGTCATTAGCAACTGTAGGTTTCTTATATGGATTGGCACCGAATTAGTCTGTTCCAACAGAAAGCCAAAATCATTCCGGTCATCTTTAAATGCTATGCGTAATGCCCTTTCGTGAACACGATTTATTCTATGATCCAAAGTTCTATCATAAAACATCCAAACAAGCGGACAGTAGCTAAAGTGAGATAAGACAAACGCCCTCATCAACTGCTGTAGTTTTTCGGTGTCCATGTATCGTGATATGCGAGCAAGAGCATGGAGTTTTTGGCCGGCCGGACTGTATGTTCATTATTATTATTATTATTATTATTATTATTATCATTATCAAATTATCAAATTATCAAATTATTTACAGTTGGTACAATATATAGTAATAAAACTAATTCAAACCAACTATTTACATACAAAGAAAAAATTGCAAAAAGTTCATTTCTGATCCTCATTATCAGCTATTTTTTTAACTGCAGATCTTGCATGTGCAATTTTGCCCATCCCATTCTTTGGTCATCCTTTTAAATATTGCTGCTGAGTTTGCATTTGTTATAGTATCAGGTAAAGTTTTCCAAAGTAGAGCTCCTTTGAATACAAGTGAATTATTTCCGATTGTGCTTGCATTTCTTTTTGGTAATTGCAAGAGATCTTGATGCAAAATGTGTCAAGAATTTGCTTTCTTCATGTATATCTACTTGAAATGTATTCCGTAGGCCCCTCTGCTTCATTTTATTTTCCATGTTGTGTATTGCAGTTGTCTCATTCTTGAATGGAAAAACAATGGTTCAACTAGCGGTTCTTCCATTGATGTTCTGGAGAGCCCTAGGTGCATGAAAACCAACCTAGAAACTAAGAGTTTTGAGCATTTACAGTGTGCCAGAATATCTTGGACTTTTAACATGAACATGGACTGTATCCTTCTGAGTATTTAACACATATATCATCTAAGCTCATCTAAAAACCAATTCTCTCTATAGAAATTCAATTTTATTCCCCAGCTTTCTCCAAACATCAACTCTTTCCTTCCAAATTCTAAAACTCGTTTCTTTGTGTAGAAATTTAAAATTTTTCCCCAGCTTTTTCCAAACATTAATTCTTTGTCTTAAAATTTCTAAAAATGTGTCCCTTCTCTGGAAGTTCAACTTTATATCCCGTTTCTTCTAAATGAATGCTTCTTTTAATCTATAACCTGTTCCCCTTCTAAAAATTCAAAGTTATTCCCTAAAGTTTTCAAAGCAATCATTATTTTCTTCAACAATCCAAAGACCCTTTCCGCATTCAAAGTTCTTTCCAGGTCCTGTTTGGCACCGTTTCCAAACTTTCTTACCTTTTGTGTTAGACCAATACTTAAAAGTGCTTAGAAGAACCATCTTCGGTGGGAATTATGGCAGAAATAAGGAGCAGAACCAAATAATACAGACCAAATGCATTGCTTGGCAAATGTTGCGTCAGCAAAGCAAAATTGACGAGCAATGAAATAAAAGGGCAATGTTAGATCTGGTTGCACTCCCATACCCACATAAAATGGACAAGTTTAGATTCGGGTCTCAGAGTGGATCAGTTTAACCCAAGTTTTTCTTGGTCAAGTTGAGTTTTGTAAAAATATAAAAAATTTAACCCAGCTGCAACAAGAACAACATGGTTTACTTCTTTGCACTGCAAATTAAAATGGGAACAACTAAAAATGGATAAAAACGACCAAACAACAAAAGACAAAGAACATCTAAAAGTGGGTTCAAAACACCGGTGTTTCCAATCAATTTCTTTAAAACTGATCATTTTTAACTTGTTTTTATTTAACCTGTGCTGGGAAAGCGAGCCTAAAGGCATGTAGCTGTTGAAAAATCCTGTTCTTTCTTTAGGTTTCCATTACTTGGAAGTTAGATTTTGAAAAATTCCGAAAAAGGAGTGGAAATTTTGAGCATATATGTGCCAGGTGTATAGCTCAAGAATAATGAAAATTTTGATCACTTCTCTCTCCTAGAATGTTGATCACTATAACGCCTTCATCTAAAATTGCTTTCATTCTCTAATCTAATGGTTTCATCACAGGATATCCAGGTCGGCCTCCAATGCAACAAGGTGCCCCACCCGGTGCCGACCCGACCTTGTGGACTTGGTTCATGACAGTTGACAGAGATAGATCAGGACAGATATCTACAGAAGAGTTACGTCAAGCACTAATGAATAATAACTGGAGTCACTTCAACCTGGAAACATGTCGTCTGATGATAGGTTGGTAAATTTTTGTTTTACTACAATCTCATTATCACCAAGGGACTGGCTGATTCAATATGATTTATCTGAAGTATGTTGTAAGTAGGGTATTTTCCATTGTTCCAGTGTCTTAGGAGTGACAACTAGGGCATGTTCTAACCAACGGTTACCTGTTACCTGTTGGTCGCGACTACCTCTGGTAGATTTGCGGATAGATATCTCCACTGATCCCTGTTGTGTGCTTCTCTCACGCATTTGCTCATGCTCCTTTGCGTCCACTGTTCAATGTCACTGGCCCATGTTCTCCTTGGCCGTCCTCTTCCCCTTTTGCCCTCTACCTTTCCTGTCAATAGTGTTTTTTGTATTTTATCTGCTCTGATTATGTGCCCAAAGTATTTTACTTTTCTCTGCATTATTTTCATTTTGAGGGATCTAGTTGTTTTGGCTCTTTCTAATACTGTTATATTCGTCATATGTGCTGTATATGGTATCCTTAACATTTTTCTATAAATCCACATTTCAAATGCTTCTATTTTCGCCCACGCTTCTTTTGAGATTGTCCATGTCTCACTCGCATACAGGAGGGTAGATAGGATGTAACACCTAACAAGCCTTTTCTTAGTTTCTAATCTCAGTTTTCTTGATANGTCCATGTCTCACTCGCATAAAGGAGGGTAGATAGGATGTAACACCTAACAAGCCTTGTCTTAGTTTCTAATCTCAGTTTTCTTGATATTAATGTATCCTTCATATTCATAAAATTTTTGCGCGCTATCTCAATCCTTCTTCTGATTTCAGTATCTGTTTTTCCATCTTGAGTAATTAGCTGTCCTAAATATTTAAATTGTTTCACTTGCTCCAGATTGGTAGGTTACTGTCATATCCGACTATGTTGAAACGGGATTATATTGCATTGATACCTATGTCGCAATTTCTCTGTCGTCAGTTAAAATAGACGATTACACTAAAGATGGCAGCAAGAGCTTTTTACCAAGATGCATTGCATTTCAATTATGAATCTTTAACGAATCTATAGGGATTTAAAGAACGCAATGCATCTTGGTAAAAACTTAGATTGACGACGTGATTCCTTGTATTCGTTCAATGTTTTTAATCTGATGGTTTTTATTTTCGCTCATACAAGGACTTACGACCAAACAGATTCTAAACAGAGACTAAAATCTGAAAAAAAAATCGAATGTCTTCTATCCTTCGAACGTCGAAAGAAAAGTCGAACGTCGCTTCGAACGTCACTTCGAACGTAACTTCGAACGTCGCTTCGAAAAGTTAAACTTTGATCTAATCAGCCAATCAAACGCTAAGAATAGGCACGTGGTCTTATACCGCATTCACACTGACACAGTTAAACCAGCTTTACTTAAGCCAGGTTAGATTTCAACCAATCAAATTCATTCGATTTTTTGATTGACCAATTAGAAGGCCCCATTCGATAACCTGGTTTAGTTTAAGCTGGTTTAACTTCAAGTGTGAATGGGGTATAACCTTATTAAGAAAGTCGAGATTTGATTGGATGCGCCCTAAGCGGCGCAGTAGGCCTAAGTAGTCTCTGTTTTGAAACTGTATTGTCATGAGTCTCAGTTTGAAGCCATAATCATCATCCAGTTCAATGCGGAAAACTGAGACTCATGTAGTCAGTCTAGTAAAAACTTCCTTGCCGCTATCTTTAGCGTAATCGTCTATTATCCTAATGTGCTGGTTGAAATTTTTCATAATGTATGTACTTGGAAAAATGTACTTCACTGCATCTGCATCTACCGTACTTGGGATGATCAACAAACAAAAAGATATACAAATATATGAAAACTGTATTGCGAATACTGTGCTACGGTACAGCGCAATCAACCTGGTTCCCAAGAGTATATGTTGTAAGTCTAGAATAGCCCTCAACAGATACCCTTGGGACCTAAGCCTAACAGGATCCAGGGTCAATGTAGGCGTTGCAGTTTACGGAATTGCGGAAAACCTTCATTGACGCTGGGTACGAGGTTGCAGCGCAATAGACGATAACGCTAGAGATAGCTACAGGGAGCTTTTTGCCAAGATGCATTGCATTCTATGATCAAATTCCTATAGAATCGTTAAAGGGGCAGTTGGACGTGAGGCTGCGCGGGACATTTGAACTGAAAATGCTTAGGCTAAGCATCGACTCGTCAATGGAGATTTTGACTAAGATAATCGCATGTTTTAATCTCTCCCCATCGAAGCCGTTATTAGTAATCTTGCGAATTGAATTGAAAAATATTGTTTGTCTATGTTAATTTAATGTATTTGCTAAGCTATTTCATTGATCGGAAATGCCTGAAAATGGTAAATAGCGATCTTGTCCGAGGAATATTTAAGCTGTGAAGAGAAGATTTACAATTCGAAGCGGGCACAAAACCCACTGAAGAACATGGTTTTTGAGTCAGATTTANCGAAGCCGTTATTAGTAATCTTGCGAATTGAATTGAAAAATATTGTTTGTCTATGTTAATTTAATGTATTTGCTAAGCTATTTCATTGATCGGAAATGCCTGAAAATGGTAAATAGCGATCTTGTCCGAGGAATATTTAAGCTGTGAAGAGAAGATTTACAATTCGAAGCGGGCACAAAACCCACTGAAGAACATGGTTTTTGAGTCAGATTTATGATGCTTGGTAAGACCTAAAGGTCAATGGAACCTTCTCGAACAATACTGAATAAGCTGCTCAATTAATTTCGTCGGAATTACAACCAAGAGAAAAGTAATGTAAACATGCTTTGGCATTTAGGCCTATACTTATGGGATAGGGCCACGCAGAATCTGTTACCCGCGTTTTGCGTCTGACTGCCCCTTTAAAGATTCTTAATTAGAACGCAATGCATCTTGGTAAAAAGCTCTCTGCCGCCATCTTTAGCATTACCGTCCATTGAGTAAGAAAGCAGCAAGATACACCTATTTAAATAGGGGTACTTTTTTAGGGACACCCGGTTGTAGCCCAGTCGACATAGCACGTTGACCCAGAAAAAAGTGGTACCAAGGTGTAATTTACATCAATCAATGCAGAATCTTTTTCTCTACAACTTAACCAAATTACGCTAAAATCTGCTTTTGGAAAAAGTCTGAGGTGAGTTTCTATTCTAAACTGACAATTAAACGCTTTTTTGGGTTTCAAATAAGCATAGAGTAAATAGTACGGTTTATAAAACCTCCTCTTTAGCGATTCCTATAAAGGTCATCATGACTTCACAAAACAAAATGGCACATAATTTAAAAAACAGCATCGATATTCGGAGATGAAAAAGTGAAAACAAAATAGACAAAGCAGTTGCATGGGGTATTTTTTGCCATCTTTCGTTACTAGACTAACTTGGTAATTCCAAACTTTTGAACTGTTGTGTATTTACTCTAGGGTGGGCTAAAAAGATGTGCACCGTTTGAATGGCTGCTGCGGATCAGCCATCAAGCCGATTTTCCCTTTAAGATTTTTAAATATAAGAGGTTTCGACTTGAAGTTTGAGATTTTGTTTGTGTAAATCTTATAAATAGTTGCTGATATATGGAGCAAGAAGTTAAAATTACTGGTTGCCTCAAAACCGCAGGATTTTTTATTCTCCATTAATGTCAAAATCAAGAAATTGAGGGGGAAACGTACCTATGCAGGTTTTCTAATTTTCACAAGTGAAGCACATAATCATGAATTTAGATTTTGTGATAACCAGGAAGAGAAAAAACATATCTAGGGTTGCTAGAAATGGTGATGTGCAACACAAGTGCTGCAGGCAAAAGGCAATGACATGCGTCCATCCGATATTTTGCTTCTCTAAAATCATGAAGTCCTATTAAACCAAAAATATTGCTCTCCATATGCTTCCTGCTAAATATTCTGCAGTTACGTGGTCATTAATTACTCCCAAATGTGTTTCCTGGTACACATGTAAAGTTGAAGTCCTTTCGATGCTAAAATTAAGTACGGAGATCAAGAGCCTCTGGTTTTGAAACAACCAGTGATTTTGGCTTTCTTTCTTCGTAAATCAGCGACTACTTGATACTTGTCAGATTTACTAAAACTAAGTATTAAAATCTAAGTTGAAGCCTCTTCTATTCAAAAATCTGAAAACGGGAATTGGATTCATAGCTCCTTCACAGTGACCATTCAAACGGCACACATGATTTTTGACACACCCTGTATATCTTGTGAATTGCATTTTAAGCAGGAATTTCACAAAGGAGGGAAACTAAGATACCTATTCCTTTTGAAAGATAATATATCTTCTTATGTTTATTTCAGGATTGTTTGATCAAGACCATAGTGGGACAATAAACTTTACGGAGTTTTGTGGATTATGGCAATACATTCAACAATGGAAAGGCGTATTTGATAGATACGACAGAGACAGGTCTGGTTGCATTGAGGCACAAGAGTTACATCAAGCCTTTAATGACATGGGATATAGGGTATCAATGAACTTTGTACAACTGATTGTCGTGAAGTAAGTTGTCATGTTACTACCTTGCCTTGATCTTTCACTGCAACTAAAGCGAAAAAGTAATAGGGAATAGTTTTAAACATTTTAAATCTTTAAAGTATATTGTCCGTTTGTTGATTCTTCATACTGTAACAAGGGCAAACATTTTTCAATAGAGCCGAACCGGATGTTTCCATTTGCACGTTAGTCAATCAGATATTACCATGACGTCATATAAACAGAAGGAACGACGGGCTAAAGTACCCCTCGCACGTTTGGCTCGTCGTGCCAGCTAGTATAAGGTAAATTCAGTAAAAATTCATATTTTTCATCTCAGCACTAATATCTTTAAATTTTCTTCATGGACATTTTTAAAAGAACGCGTAAATTTGGGAAAAACGGCTTTTGAATTAGGCCTATTATTTGGGGTCTTTATCCTTACCAAATAAGCCCTCCAAAGACGAAGTAAAATCGATTCAGTGTCTTTCTTTTTTTCAAATATCATTGCAAATACACTAACAAAGCCACAGCTGGCTCTTACACAGCACCGAACTTTTATTACTGAGGCAGTGGCAACGCAAACCTCCGCATTTTTGACACGAGAACAACAGTGTATCTCCTATTCGGGTAAAATCGTGCAAAAAAGGCAAAATGCGATCGATTTTCGTTTCGGTCTTAAAAAATTTTGCATCTGAAGTATTTATAGAACTTTGATCTTTGCCCTTTGCTGTTCCCAATTCTCAGAAATTTCCCGTAACGTAAATGATTTTACCTGTTTACTTCCTTTACTATGGATCCCTGCCCTGCCTGTTATCGATCTCTCAAACGTTTTATTTTGAGCGTAACGAAAATACATTGTCATTAGTGCGAGAAAATTCATGTTTCGATAGTCAAGAACAACACAAAGTTTTGCTCATTACCCCAAATAAGTAAAGGGGCAAGATTTTGATCAACCCTTTTCCATGGAAGTCAAATGAATCAAATATGTCTAAACTTGAGAGCAAATCATTCAACATATCTAAAGATCTAAAGTATTGTTTGTAATTTTATTTAATTCGATTATTTGCAAAGTAGCTATACATTATTTAAATATATACAAGTAAATTAACCAAAATCGAAAGTAGCCTAAGGAACACTACCATCCCCACTTTAAACTGTAGCTTTTTGCTGTTTTTATGCGAAAATCTTGTCCTGTTGACTTAATTTTTGAATTTGGCTTCCCGCGAAATGTTTTAGACCCAAGTCAAACGAAAAACAGCACAAGGTGCCTACTAAAAAGCATACGATAAAGCAAATCTCCTCTCGTTTCGGGCAACAACAGAATACTTCACGGATTCCTTACTCCAACAGACATTGTTGCTGATCATCTTTGGTAATCTGGAGGCACTTGCCCCTCAAGTCCCCTACAGTAGCTAGTTTTAACATTTCGTGTCAATTTTGAATGTTTTTGGAGACTTTTTTGCCAGGAACGACTGCAGAGCAATCCTATTGCACTCAACGGCCTCAACTCACGTCGGGTCAAGACTTTTCCCGCCACTCAAAGTTTTGACCAATGATTGAAGAGGGCTAATGTCATGCTCAGAAACTGACGAACGAGATCGGAAATTGATGAATAATGTTTATAAATGAAATTGTATTTTGAAATGAAATGAAATCGACAAAAAATCATTAAATTTAGCAAAGAATTTCAGATATTCGCTGCAGTGAGATCAAACCACATTTCATCCTTGTTGATTCCCTAGGAACGCAACGACGAGGGAAGCCCTAAGGCTGATATCATATGCTACCTTCTCCGTCGCCACTGCCTCGGTAATAAATGTTTGGTACTGTTAAAAAGCCAGCTGTGGCTTTTTAATGTATTTGCAATGATATTTGAAAAATGGAAAGACACTGATTCGATTTTACTTCGTTTTTGGAGGGCTTATTTGGTAAGGATGAAGACCCCAAATGATGGGACTACTGCAAAAGCTGTTTTCCCCAGATTTACGCATTCTTTTAAAATGCCCATGAGAGAAATTTAAAGATATTAGTGAAATAGTGCTGAGTTGAAAAATATGAATTTTTACTGAATTCGCTGGCACGACGAGCCAAGCGTGAGGGGTACTTTCTCCCGTCGTTTCTTTTGTTTATATCGTCTTGGTCATATCTGATTGGCTAACGTGCAAATGTAAACATCCTGTTCGGCTCTAGTGAGAGATTATTTGCCCTTGTTTCATACTGTAGAATTCAGCTTCTTTTTTTGAAGGGTATTTATTTCAGGGAAATGCCCTCACTACTGTACTGGTTTGCCCTTTTGCCCATCAAATATTTCTCGATAATGATGGTTGTTAGCTAATTAGTTTTATTAGCGGACAGCCCAAGCTAGATTGGTGTTGCTTTTCTTGGGCCGTATAGAATATTTTTTTAAACTGAATATTCTATGAATATAGATTAATTAAATCGAACATTTAATTTGTGAAAGTTGGTCTGGAAGCTCAGTCCGCCCAGTGATGTCGCTATTGGTTCCTCGTAGGTTTTGCAGGGATTGTTCTTTTGACTCACCGGGTATATCATAAGAAAACTAAGGGGTGTAATTGATTGGTTATTCTAAACCTGCTGAGTTTCAAAGACAGTAGACTTGATTCAAATTGAAATAATACGTTTGAAAGCAGGACTTGAAAAGTAGGTCATATTTTGTAACAATAGCATCAGTTGCCTTTGATTGACACGCCGTGTCAAGCGATTAGCGATAACAGAGAAAGGGAATTCAACAGTCGAGTAATCAAGCCATGGATACATTGCTCCGTATTCGTATAGAATCGTGAGCACCGGCTCTCATTGCTTACTAAACACATGTGTCTGTATGAAAGTCTAACCTAATTATATATACAACAACTACAACAACACTACATCCCTCCCCACCTTATTTTAAAACTGTGTCTTTAAATTGTCAAGATATAATGTTCAACATAACAAATAACAAAACAGTGTACAAATAACTAAGATGAAAATACTAGGTTAAATAGACTAAATGAAAATCAAACTTACGTCCCTTCATTGAAGTTTACTGTTCCTCGTGATAGTAGAAAGGTCTATCTCGTCTTCTCACTGGATATCGTCTCTCAGCTGTTTGATGTTCATTCTCAGCAATATGTTCATCATTTCTCTCATCTCCTCTTCCGTCTTGGTGCAAAACAACAGGTTCAAAGTCCACTTCATCATCGCTGCTACAATCTAACTGTCCTGTAAATAGCTTGAAATGGGAACAATTTCTGGTTATATAATGATCTGGTCGAACTGCTGTAATCATTGTTCCTTTTATGGCAGTAATCTTGTACGGTTTTGGATTGAAACGGGGTGTCACTTTATTTATCTTCGGTTGCATGACTAAAACTTGAGATCCAATTTCAAAAGTTGGTTGCTTGGTAACACCACGGCGATCAGCGTACGATTTTCGATTTTGTTGGGCTAATTTATCTTCTTGGTCAATTTTTTTATTAATTTCATCCATATTTTAAACAGTTTGTGGTAATCCTGGCAATTTATTTCGAATAGTACGTCCAAACAGTGCTTTCGCAGGGGCAACTTTCGTGGTATTATGGGGTGTTGCACGATAATTTAACAAGAATTTGTATAATTCACTTCTCCAGCTCTTGTTTTCCACATACGCTGCTTGTATACATTTCTTTAACGGCTTCATGAAATTCTCCGCTTCCGCATTTCCTTGGGGCCAAAGAGGGGTGATTTTGCGATGATTGATCTTGTTTTCTGCCATAAAATTGCGAATATTGTGACTGGTGAATGGTGGTCCATTGTCACTAATTGCTTTGTTTGGTAATCCATGCGTTGCAAACACTCGTTCTAGGCAAGAAATTGTAGGCTTTGCCGCTGTACTTCGAACAATGTCAACTTCAGGATATCGTGTACGGCCGTCGATCACAACAAGTAGTAATTGTTGGGGAGATGAGTTAGGGTAAGTCTGAGGAAATTTAAGCGTCCCCCGTGCTAACAGTAGGTGCGCATGCGTAGTATTGTTTTGGCGTCAGTCAACCCGAAGCGAGGAAGTTGTGGAGCGAGGAGCAAGAAAAGTTCGTGTCAAAAGCAACATTTGTTGTCGTTGTATGTGTGTACACAGTGGACTTATTTCAGAACAGTTTCACTGATGCACTGCTACTAAGCTTGTTATAGATGGAGTAAAACGCAGGCCGAGGTGGAATTATATCATCAGACATGGAATTACAAGACGAAGACTGGCCTAAAGTGGACACCAACACTCAACCTTCTTCCTCTCGAGAGGAGAAGTTCTATTTTACTCAAATATCCCCAGTTATTTTGACAGCTTGTTGAATTGAAGACATTAAATATCTCCATAGAAGATGGAGAATGACGTTACATTACCAATGATCAGAGAGTTTACTATTCAACGGAAGCTGATTTCAAGGAATGATGGAGTTTGCAGCACTTCTATAGTTTGAGCATGTTTGAGCAAAAGATTGAAAGAACACACAACACATAATCATCGGCCTATACCTATAATGTCTACAGAAAAGGACACGAGGAGCAAGTGTTGATGAAAATGAACTACCCTGCATCACAAAGGACCTATATTTAACTTTCCAAATTATCTGGTTTTGTTGTGTTACTTGTTCTTGAAAACCTGCAGTTACTTTTGTTTCAGAAAAGGCAACAATTATTTCAAGAGACTGTATAATTATTTATTTTCACTCAACAACTTTTTCATAGGCTTTTTCACTTTACTTTCACTAACTAACAATTTTCTTGTTTATTTTTAATGATACCAGTGTGAAACTTTGATTTTCAAATAATTTTTATTGTGTCAGTTTTCTCAGACTATATGTATGTGGGTACCCCATCACAAAATTACATATGACTCTAAATTGCCTCAAAACTGAGTTTGAATGTTTTAGCATGGTTTTAGCTCCTCAGGTAAAAACATGCTTTAGAATTTAGGAACCAGACTCCACTGCTGTGCAAATTTTTAAGAGTTTGGTGCAAAGCAGACAAATCTCTTTTTTTTTGCTACACCACATATCACTAGATACAAACTTTCTGCATGGGTTTTCTGCATGAAATTTGTTTTGTGTAAACAACAGATTTGTGAATTTGATTTGATTTGATTTGATTTCACATTTTTAAGGAGGGTAACCCTTCAGCAAATACTGATTTTTTTTTTTTTTTATATAATCAATTAAAAGAAGAACCCAAAAAATACAACTACTGTGCCTATCATGGCGGGAATAGACACTAGGTCATCGGAGTTCCCACCATGAAAGGTACTTACAATTCAAATATTAAAATATACTAGAGAAAACAAAAAGAAACAACTACCAAGGAAAACGTTAATGTCTGTCTCACATCTGATGTCAGGCAATTTTATCTGCGAGTGAGAAACTTAAAATTTTTGGGAGAACGCAAGTGCAAGGCACTATATCCCTCATCCACACTGCGAGATAAACATTTTAAAGTTCTTTAAATATCACCTAACATCAAATGCGAGACAGAAATTATCTACAAAAGCTACTAAAGCACAAAAGATAATTTGGGAAGGGGTGCTGCTTTGTTTACTTTTGAAGCACGCCTCAAAACCACTGGTACCGAATCCACCCCCAAAGCGCATCCGCTCTGGGCACCCTCAAAATAAGAGGGCATCCCAAAGCAAACACGCCATGAGTAGAGGACCCGACCCCAGCAGCCCAAAAACGCGCCTCAATCGAGTCTCTTCGTTGCCTTGATATAGTTAATCGCTGCTTCCATTATCATTCTATTTGCAATTAGGGTCAGATCTGGATTTCCAAAAAGAATTAAATGACATAAGGATTGTGTGTCCAGTCCTGCTATATCTAACCCAGGAATATCCGACAAGCTGCCAAGGAGATCTCTTCGTGCTTCTTCAAAAATAGGGCAGTGCAGGAGGAAATGTTCACTATCTTCATTAGCAATACCACACAGGCAGACAGGATCTAGACAGTCGAAGTTATGCTTGAATCTGTGCTCATTTAGTCCACTGAATGATAGTCGCAATTTCGACAAGTGTCTAACACCGACAATATCATTTGTACCGTAAATTGAATTTTTATTGGGTCTTATCATAGCAAGTAGTTTGCGTTTAAATTCAGAAATTGACGTTGAGTTTCTTGTGTCATCATCCAGCAAATTCCACTCAAAAGGTGCATTTTGAAAATAGGTGCTTGAGTATCTCGCTGTTCTTCCAACATTTTGGTCATAATTTC
>REGM01000001.1:3657904-3696409 GCA_004194415.1 Aurelia aurita | reverse complement strand
AAAAAAAACCTATTTACAATAAATGGAATGTTTTATTAATCTAATGGAATGTATAATGCTAATCTAGTCTAAAATATCTACAAATCGCTCTAGTCTAAATATGGTTCTTGAAGGCATTAAGTGAAGATGCCTGCTTAACCTCAGTTGAAAGGCTATTCCAGTTTTTTGCACCTCTGAACGAAAAGCATTTTTGTCCAGTAGAAGAACTTTTCAAAGGTAGCCTTAAGTCAGTGGTTGTATTTCGTAGGTTGCGTGCGGCGCAATCAGCGTTTTTGATGAAAAGTTCGCTAAGATATCTAGGAGCAAGGTCGTTAAGGCATTTAAAAACCGTCATTTTTGATTGTCTATCAATCAACTGCTCGATCGTTTGCCAACCTAAACTTTGTATCAAAGGTTTACTAGGAGCATCGAACTGACTATTAGTCACGACACGAGCTGCTCTGTTTTGAAGTCTTTGCAATTGTAAGATGTCAGTGGAATGGCAGCAACCCCAGACAGAGCAACAGTATTGGAAGTGAGGCTCAACGATGCAACTATAGAGAGTTTTCACGACTGCAATAGGAAGATACTTTTTGGCGTATTTCAAGAAGCCAATTGCACGCGAGGCTTTCGCAGTGACCGCTTTTATGTGCTCCTTCCATGAGAGATGTTCGTCTATTTGGACACCTAAGTATTTAGTGTTACTTGCAACTTCGACACTCGTCTCGCGAATGGAAGGTTGGAAATTTTGACCGGAAATCTCGAGATGCTTCTTCTTATGTTTGGTGGTAATCAACATGGTAAAAATGAAAGAGGTGAAAGAGGTCTGATTCCCTTTATGTGAAGACAATCTTGCTTTGCAAATAAGAAAATACTTTTTTGGTACTGCACACCCCACTGCACATAACAGGGGAGAAGGCAGCCTTGATGCAAAATTACTGGCTGTTGTGTTATCTGATGTCATTTCTGCGATATTGTTTGAATTTGCAATGTCAAAACTCTGCAACCCACTGACCTATATTCAACATGCAACTTTTTATCTGTCACGAAAGGAATTGAGATAACCTCAGTGCAAACCCATCAACATGGTAAAAATGAGGCCTTAGCCTACGTCTACGATCTGAAACCAAACTGCCTCTAGGCATCAAACCATATGCAAGGAACGGTTATCTCACAAGCAGGAGAAATCAAAATAAAATTGTCGTGACTATTAAGCTTTGTGTGTGTTTATTCCCGCTGCAAACAACATCGAGTGTTCTGTAACAAGTTTGTTTTGAAGCTACAGCGAAGTGAAGCGGAAGTTTATTAGACTCGTTACCAAAGTCGCTGTCTCATTTCCCACAGTGATTTGTTGAACATTGAACTTCAACGTGAACGTGAAGGCTTTTTGTAATGAGCCTAAAACTTACCCGTAATACGCAAGCGCACCTACTCTTCAAGCCGATTGGTTCAGACAAACCACTTAGACCTTTGTTCAAAACAATAAAATCGAAAGCTCATCTCCCCAACAAGTAAATCGGTAGGTATTGCTGGTAGTTGGTAGGTCTTGGGCTTGCCTTCTGCTTTGGTTTGGTTGCCTAGCTTCTTGTGTTGAAAAGCGAAAACTGGGTCTCTGAGAATTATTGTTCTTGAAAACTTTGTTGACGTCGGAGTCGAAGGCAGCGGCTGAATCATCGTGTTCAATTCCTAGGGCTTGTCTTTCTGTTTCGTGCATTGTTCTGGCATATGTAAGTAAATCAGCTAGTTTCAAATCAGGGTTGCGAAATGAATTTCGTCGAATTTTCTTATCGGAGGTTCCAAATTCTATTTGTGCCTTTAGTTCTTTCTCTAAACTGTCACCAAAGTCGCAATATTTTGCTGCAATTTGTAGTCGCGTGTGAAATTCGTCAACAGTCTCTCCAAATTCTTGTTTCAGGTTACGGAATTTGAACACTTCGAATGATATATTCTTCTTGGGCGTAAAGTGCTTGGTTAATGCTTCACAAGCTTTCTTATAATCTTTCTCTTCTTCGCGGTCCGGTAGCGTATAGAAAATGTCATTGGCGCCTTCTCCGACGTAATGTAACAGGAGGGCCCGTTTTCTGCTATCATCTTTGATATCCATGGCAATGATCAAGTTGTTGAATCTCGTTAAATATTTCTCCCATCGTATAGCAAGGTTTGACTGGTCTAGTATATCGAATTCTGGAAATGAAGGAATGGCAGCCATGATGAATGAATCAACTTCGCATACTCGTCGCCAGTATAGAATCGTGAGCACCGACTTTCATTGCTTACTAAACACATGTGTCTATATGAAAGTCTAACCTAATTATATATACAACAACTACAACAACACTACAATTCGCTTTTGTCCGTTTTCCTTTTGGTGCGTTTTATCCGTTCACACTGCTTTGGGTAAATACAAAAATGCTGCAAAAACGACGAAGCGTTCACACTGCTCCGGATAAAAAAGAGAACTCTTTGAAAATGAGAGCAACGTTTACAGCCCTGAAAATAGCTAAATAAAAAAACTTTTCAAAGATTTCTCCAAGCAGCAGACTAACCTCGAGTGTGAATCAGCAATGTTGAGAACTTGTTCAAATTGGCGCGTGCTAAGCATTGTTGGGTTGTTATAGTTGTTAGCGTTTTCAAAACTATCCGTTTTCTCGTTTTCGGTGTTTGTACTGCGTTTTTTGCGTTTTCAAAAGTTTCCGTTTTCAAAAGTAGGGTAGGGTGGGGGTAATGTGGGTCGACGGGGTAAAGTGGGTCTATTAAGCTTTTTGCTAAAACTATCCTTCCTCGTCAAGTCGAAGAAAGCTTGGCTATTTTTCTTGTAATGTCTACATAATAGGAAGCCTTTTTATATAAAACATTCGTCTTAGATGTATCTCCATTCGTTTTATAAAATAATTTTAGTGAACGGCCTACTGTGGAAGAATTTCAAAGCCGAGAAGAACTTTCCCCTGCCACTGTTATTTTGCTTTTCTGGTCCATCAAATGAACATGAGGTGAAAGTTTGGTCTTTTACAAGTGAAATAACGTTTATTTCAAAGTCATTGAAGCGATGATTATTTTTCTGCATATTTTTTTACTAAATGGGGTAATGTGGGCCTACTGAGAATTCAGCCATAACTCAAATTCAACGAAGCCTTAAATTGCTTAAAATTTCGCACTTATATTCATCCTGCTTTGTTGTTTTGTGTCTAAAATGTGAAAAAGGCTTTGCTTTTACTGCAAGTGCTGTCTTTTAACCAGTAAATGGGCGAAAACAAACTGCAAAAGTTTCTATTTGATCATTTCTATCAAATTCGATCACGGCCTTCCAAGTCAAAACGATGGTGGATCACCGCATAAGGATAGCAGTTTTATTTTCGTCGCGGGAACGGAATTGCTTGCGATAAAAGGCAAAGATTGGCACTTTATCGAATAGAAAATAGTTGGGGAATATGATTCCATTAATTGTTTGAATCGTTTACCTTTCAATATTCCCCTATTATACGAGTTTTGAAAATAGACCCACTTTTCCCGCTCGTCGGGAAATGTGGGCCTACTTTAGTTGCCTAAAAAGATAATTTATTTAAAATATCCAACTGCGTCTATCAGAGCTGAGATTTTTTGGAATGAAAAAGGAAGCATTGAATGTCAATTAAACGAAAAGTTTGAAAGTATTGGCATTTTATTGTCGTTTTACGAGCTATGTATTTTGAGATTTTGCTCAATTTAGACCCACATTACCCCACCCTACCCTATCCGCTTTCAAAGTGCGCTTTCAAAAGTTTCCGTTTTCAGGGCGGAGCAGTGTGAACGCAAGGCGAAAACGGACACTTTTTTATCCGTTTCATAGGAGTACGGAGCTGTGTGAAAGGGGCCTAAACAGACCACAAACGTTGCCCTGAAACATAGGTAGTTAACCCAGTCTATGTTCACAGGAAAAGGGGCTTCTAAGAGAAGTGGGTTTATATCGAAATAGCAAGCATTTATGTAACTATCTGCCACCTAAATTTCATTTAATTTGTTCAGAAGCCTCGCAATGGATGTTTGATTTAGACGCAAAATTGTGCAACATTTATAATGTTTGCTGTTCAGCAACTGAAGGAGATAAATAAAATCCCGGCTATTGTTACAAAATCTGCCCTTGTTAGTTGTTGGACTGGAATCGTTCCTGAGTTTTAACTACGCTAACTTATAATGTCTGTCTTGCCTACCAAACATTCTGCTTTTGAGAACGAAAGGGTATGGAAGGCATTCTACCGTCTTTCTGAAGTTGCGCCCAATGCCATTGCTCGTATTGCTGTATGACGCCTCTTTTTTGCTTTCTTTTAGGTTTGATATACATGCTAGAAGAGGCTTAAAGTTAGATGATTTCATACAGTGCTGTGTGATGCTGCGTGGCCTCACAGAGGCATTTAGAGTCAAGGACACGAACATGAACGGTGTTATCAACGTGAGCTATGAAGACTTTATGTGTATGTGTATGCAAAATAAACCATAAGTCTTTGTTATTATTCAACCATTTATCTTGTATTTTTTTTTATTTTAGAAAGGATCAGGTTTTTCCTGGGAAAGGCGCACCACGGTACTCGGGGTAGCTTAGAATTATGTCAATGATAGGGATGTGCCATTTTAATATACAGAAGCATCATGAAGTTTCAACTACAGGTTGTCCCAAAAAAAGTTTCGCCATTGATTAAATAGTTGAAAGAAACAACAAAACAAACTGACCCTATGGAACCAAAGCCATAATTCTTTAAAACAATGATCGTGTAAATCCGAGTTGCAAACCTTGAAAGGTCAAGTTTATGTGAAAGCTGAAACCAGACATCTATGGCACGCGAGAATCACAATTTCCTGATAAACTAGGATTATCACAGATAAACCTGGTTTATCTGCTGATAAACTAGGTTTATCTGAAGTAATTGCGATTATCTGCTGATAATCTTGGTTTATCACTTTTAAGTGGTGATAAACTCGGTTTATGTCGCATAAACCAAGATGATCACAGATAAACCTAGTTTATCTGGCTTTAATTCCAATTATCACGTGATAATAAGAGATACGCTGATAAACTTGGTATATCCAAATAACCCTCATTATCACGTGATAATCTTAGTTTATCAGGAAATTGTGATTCGCACGTGCGAATTCAAGGCTGCCACTCGTAGGGGAATTCCCCTACGGTAGGGGATTATAGCTAAGTGTATGTGGTATAGGGGAAACCTGCGGGGAAAATAGGAAATAGGTAGGGGAGCGTAGGGATTTCGCAAAATTTTAACAACAATTATTAATAAAGCACATTAAAAAACAAATTGTGAAAGTTTTCAATTTGGCACCGGTAACGATGGTATGAAGATAGGCATTCTAAGCCAAAGAAAATGATGTTTACTCAAAACAGGGATCCTAATTTATAAAAAGAACTGTCACAAAATGATCAAAAATTCAATTTTAGCAACGGCTAACATGGGATCGGTAGAAGTGCTCCAAGCCAAAGTAGAGGGCGTGTCCTCAATAGTTTTCCTGTGGGCTAAGCCCCCAGACCCCCATTTAATTTGCCATGGCCATGCCGCTGGCAGAAAATTCGAAATTATGTATCAAAAATATTGCAGATCTTCAAAACTCATCAAAATCTTGCACTTCAATTAGTTATGTAGAGGTGAAAAAACCAGCTCGCTCATGTTTTTGTGGCAGCGGCATGTTGAAACGTAATGGCGCCCAAATAGAAGCATGCAAAAACATGTGAAAAGAGAACGAACTCCAATTATCACGTGATAATCAGAGTTATACTTCACCAGGCTGATAATCTAAGTTTATCTGCCAGATAAACCGAGTTTATCAGCCTGGTGAAGCCTAACTCTGATTATCACGTGATAATTGGAATTAAAGCCAAATAAACTAGGTTTATCTGTGTATGGCACGCGAGCATCACAAGTTTCTGATCAACCAAGATTATCAGCAGATAATCGCAATTAGTTCAGATGAACCTAGTTTATCAGTAGATAAACCAAGTTTATCTGTGATAATCCTAGTTTATCAGAAACGTGATTCTCGCGTGTCATAGACATCCCTCTATAACTGTACCTGCAGCGAAGCTTCACAGTTGTAGTAAAAAGATTTTATCCATTCCATTCCCATTCTTATCTCTAAATTCAGAACAAACCAATTGGGATTCTGAGAGTGATTTAGTCTCTGTAACATTTTTTTAGCCAATTAATAATCTCCCTTTCGCTGGTAATCTGACATCCTTTCAGGACCTTTCTATTTGATGGAAATTAGCTTTTAAGTGTTGATGCGCTTCATAGTTTTTTTAGGCCGAACGCTACGAAAAGTTTGTTATTGTGCTTCTGTGGTTCAGAGACAGAATTTAGGCTACAGGAAAAACATTTCATAATATAGGACATATCATATCATCAAACTGAACCGAGATTATGCTACTATGCAACTACTATTAACCCTATAGATAAATGGGGAATGGAGATGTATCTTGTGGCGTAAGGGATGTCCTCGTGTGCTTTTGAAACGAGCTCCAACGCGTTTGGAGTCGTACCTGAAAGCACGGGGGCTCCTACAACGATCCACGCAAACGACGCAGACAGGAGCCAGCCCGGCCTACAGTGAAATTTCCCATTGCAGTAGTTTTGAAGCCCAACTCCCACCGATCCAGGCAAACGACCCAGACAGAAGTTGAGCAACGTGAAAATTCCTATCCTATGTTTTATAATCTGGAAGCCCTACTCCCACCGATCCAGGTAAACGACCCAGACAGAAGTTGACTTCTTCGGTCACTTTTCAAAATAATTTATTCGATATACTATGACATTCAAAGAGTCCATGGGAAAAAGGTGTTCTGCGAAGGACACTTTACGCCACAAAATTACACCCTGGTGTGATTCCCCATAGACGAATCAGTTATAGTTGGCTAATTTTTGGGAGGCTTCAATAAGTGTTTCTCTTGGTGTTCGAATATACGTTTCAAAGCAATCCGAGGACCAGCGCCCTAGTGTCTTAATAAACCAAGCTGGGAGTTTTGCGGCACCTGCTGTAGTTGCAGCTCCTATTCGAAAGCTGTAACCGGCATAGTTGGCTGGTTCCAGGCCGCCCATTGAGAGAAGGTTTCGAACATCTTCTGTGAAGCAAGTGCGGCTGAGAGGCTTGCCATTTTGGTATGAAAAGAGCGGGCCATCTTTTGGAGAAGTCTTGATAACGAAATAGCTTTGCAGGGCTTTGACTGGACAAATGCCAGAGTCTGTTGCACCCAGAATTAGCTGAATACCTTTTCTGAAAGGGTCTGTTTTTGATGTTTTGATGTTGAGACTGACTGACGTAGCCTTAGCCAAAGCGGGACAGAATGTTACATCGTTACCACTCAAGGTACCAGATTGAAATCGCCGACCATTTTGGCAGGTAAATTCTGATATACGCAAGAAACCAAAGAAGGCTGTGCAGATGGCTGCCCATATCATTATACTGTTGTAATTTTTTGATATTTCTGGCTGTAGAAACTCTTTAAATAGCCTCAAATGTTTGACAGTGATTGGCAGCCGAGGCCTAACTGATTCACCTTGAGATCGTTTTATACCGCGCATAACGTATTGAAGCTGGTGGAAGTTTGCAAGTTCCAGAATAGCATTGTATTTTAGATGAAAATGTTTTACTCCGCAGAGGTAACTTTTGATTGTGGTATGTTTGACAGTTCGTGCTAGGTAAACTGCAAAGTGGCACAGTACATTTTCAGTTGCTGGGATGACTGGGTTGACTTGAAAACCGCGGCAAAATTTTAGGTATTGGTTTTCACCTGCTGAGTAAGCTTTTTTTGTATTTTCGGCTAGAGACATGTCTACGAATTTTTGCAATTCTGCACTCAAAGTTCCGAAAGTTCCGTTGGGACGGTGTGAGGCTGTGGATCCGCCCATGGAGCCAGTCGCCGGAAGCGGTCTCCCTGAAAACGAGAGAGAGAATCAGCGATTTCATTCATAGAGCCCGGAACATGCACACCATTAAAATAGAAGTTGCATTGTAGAGTGAACAATGTCAATTTGCGGACCAGTGACATTACTCGCTCACATTTCGACCTTTTTTGTTAACTATTGCAACAACAGCTGCATTGTCGCAGTGGAAAATTATGCGCTTCCTAGTCCACAAGTGCCCCCAAATTGCGCAAGCAGCAACAATAGCATAAAGTTCCTGCCAAGCGATGGAAACTCCCGGGGAGGAGAGGGTCTGGTGTGCGAGCCAAGTTCCCTGGAACCACTGTGTTCCAAGGATTCCCCCAAAACCCAGGGATCCTGATGCGTCAGTGAACAAATGCATGCTTACGGAGGTCTCCCATGCGCTATTGAGAAAGAAACTCTTGCCGTTCCAGCTCTTAACAAAAAGCCCACATTGCAAGGTCGTCGAAAAAGGCCTTAGAGAGACGTGTGCGATGATGTGGCTTTTTCAGTCCCACAGTCAGATGTATGATGCGCTGCAAGAATGCCCTCCCAGGTGGAATTACCCGACAAGCAAAATTTAGAGTGCCTATTAGGGATTGCAGCTCTACAAGCGTTGCAGAATTTTTTCCCTTCCATCGCGCCAGTTCGTCCGTGATTCGCTGTACCTTGTCAGCAGGCAACCTCGCTTCCATGGCAAGCGAATCAAGAACAATGCCGAGAAACTCCAAACATGTTGAGGGCCCCTGAGTTTTTCCTGGGGATAGAGGGATGCTAAGCGCTTGAAAACTAAACAGCATACTNGGTCACTTTTCAAAATAATTTATTCGATATACTATGACATTCAAAGAGTCCATGGGAAAAAGGTGTTCTGCGAAGGACACTTTACGCCACAAAATTACACCCTGGTGTGATTCCCCATAGACGAATCAGTTATAGTTGGCTAATTTTTGGGAGGCTTCAATAAGTGTTTCTCTTGGTGTTCGAATATACGTTTCAAAGCAATCCGAGGACCAGCGCCCTAGTGTCTTAATAAACCAAGCTGGGAGTTTTGCGGCACCTGCTGTAGTTGCAGCTCCTATTCGAAAGCTGTAACCGGCATAGTTGGCTGGTTCCAGGCCGCCCATTGAGAGAAGGTTTCGAACATCTTCTGTGAAGCAAGTGCGGCTGAGAGGCTTGCCATTTTGGTATGAAAAGAGCGGGCCATCTTTTGGAGAAGTCTTGATAACGAAATAGCTTTGCAGGGCTTTGACTGGACAAATGCCAGAGTCTGTTGCACCCAGAATTAGCTGAATACCTTTTCTGAAAGGGTCTGTTTTTGATGTTTTGATGTTGAGACTGACTGACGTAGCCTTAGCCAAAGCGGGACAGAATGTTACATCGTTACCACTCAAGGTACCAGATTGAAATCGCCGACCATTTTGGCAGGTAAATTCTGATATACGCAAGAAACCAAAGAAGGCTGTGCAGATGGCTGCCCATATCATTATACTGTTGTAATTTTTTGATATTTCTGGCTGTAGAAACTCTTTAAATAGCCTCAAATGTTTGACAGTGATTGGCAGCCGAGGCCTAACTGATTCACCTTGAGATCGTTTTATACCGCGCATAACGTATTGAAGCTGGTGGAAGTTTGCAAGTTCCAGAATAGCATTGTATTTTAGATGAAAATGTTTTACTCCGCAGAGGTAACTTTTGATTGTGGTATGTTTGACAGTTCGTGCTAGGTAAACTGCAAAGTGGCACAGTACATTTTCAGTTGCTGGGATGACTGGGTTGACTTGAAAACCGCGGCAAAATTTTAGGTATTGGTTTTCACCTGCTGAGTAAGCTTTTTTTGTATTTTCGGCTAGAGACATGTCTACGAATTTTTGCAATTCTGCACTCAAAGTTCCGAAAGTTCCGTTGGGACGGTGTGAGGCTGTGGATCCGCCCATGGAGCCAGTCGCCGGAAGCGGTCTCCCTGAAAACGAGAGAGAGAATCAGCGATTTCATTCATAGAGCCCGGAACATGCACACCATTAAAATAGAAGTTGCATTGTAGAGTGAACAATGTCAATTTGCGGACCAGTGACATTACTCGCTCACATTTCGACCTTTTTTGTTAACTATTGCAACAACAGCTGCATTGTCGCAGTGGAAAATTATGCGCTTCCTAGTCCACAAGTGCCCCCAAATTGCGCAAGCAGCAACAATAGCATAAAGTTCCTGCCAAGCGATGGAAACTCCCGGGGAGGAGAGGGTCTGGTGTGCGAGCCAAGTTCCCTGGAACCACTGTGTTCCAAGGATTCCCCCAAAACCCAGGGATCCTGATGCGTCAGTGAACAAATGCATGCTTACGGAGGTCTCCCATGCGCTATTGAGAAAGAAACTCTTGCCGTTCCAGCTCTTAACAAAAAGCCCACATTGCAAGGTCGTCGAAAAAGGCCTTAGAGAGACGTGTGCGATGATGTGGCTTTTTCAGTCCCACAGTCAGATGTATGATGCGCTGCAAGAATGCCCTCCCAGGTGGAATTACCCGACAAGCAAAATTTAGAGTGCCTATTAGGGATTGCAGCTCTACAAGCGTTGCAGAATTTTTTCCCTTCCATCGCGCCAGTTCGTCCGTGATTCGCTGTACCTTGTCAGCAGGCAACCTCGCTTCCATGGCAAGCGAATCAAGAACAATGCCGAGAAACTCCAAACATGTTGAGGGCCCCTGAGTTTTTCCTGGGGATAGAGGGATGCTAAGCGCTTGAAAACTAAACAGCATACTCCTAAGGCTATCTTTGCAGGTCTGTGATGGCAGCCCTACAGCGCAAGGGGGCTCAATTATGAGAAAATCGTCAAGAAAATGGGTTGCGTAAGAAATCGCACATTTTTCGCGTAAAATCTATTCCGCTGCGACAGACAACTGATTAAATAAAAACGGGGCACTGCGTAATCCGAATTGGAGGACCTTATCATAATAATAATAGCCTTGCCAATGCATCCCCAGTAGTTCCCAGTCCTCAGGGTGAACTGGAAAAAGTCTAAAGGCGGATTCTATGTCTGTTTTCGCCATAAAAGAGCCCTTTCCGAAAACATTAAGTGTTTCTATGGCTTCGTCAATAGTAACGTAAGATAAAGAATAATCCTCTTTGTCAATAAAGGAGTTAATTGAGTCGCCGGATTTAGGGAAGGAAAGATGGAAAATTGTCCGAAATTTGTCCGAATGTTTCTTATGGATTATTCCCAAGGGAGAAACTTGAAAATTCGCAAATGGCGGAGACACGAAGGGACCAGCTACCCTACCTAATTGAACCTCCTTGGTTAGATTTTCCGTAATTTTTTCAGGGTTTTTGATAGCGGTAGGGGGGTTCCTGGAAAGCCGAAAAATTCTTGGACCCGTATACCCGATTTTTGCTCCAGCTCTTAGCTGAAGGCAGAGGTTTCTCGCAAAGACTCGATCCGGGTAGTCAATCAACTCCTTTTCTAAGCGATCTACATTAATTGGGGTGACTGCCTTGGCCTTTAGGTCCCCTCCCATCCAGTCCAGCCCTCTCATCTCTTGCCCTTTGGCTACTTCCTGCGGCGGAACCGAAGAATTTTTTTTTTTATATTCAATTAAGAATTTACAATACAAGATACTATTAACACCACTTACAACCTACTATACGATACTAAAAGGACGATACCATAGAGAGCAAACGGCTATGACAACTCCATGGCCATTACATAGAAAACTAATAGTTTGTTTAAAATTAGATTTCACATGAAAACGTCTGCGAATGGAACAATTTAGGTGATGTTGCATGAGCAATTTTACGTTATCGCAAATCTCACGTGATATCTAATTTGAGACAGACATTTAAAACTACATAAAATTACATAAACTTCTACAATAACAACAAAAAAGGAAATATACGAGAAGGGACTTGGTGACGTGGTGGTTGTGTGGCGAAATGCCGTGTTTGAAATGATCTTAATCAACCGACTAGTGCTTTGGATGTAGCGCAGTGTTAACTCGATTATCTTTCTATTTAACTCATTAGTAAGGTCTTTATCGCCGTACAGTAAAAGCTGTGTTAGATCGTCATTCGAAAGGTTGGTATATCCAAATGGCCGTACTAATGCAAGGACTCCAGTGAGAAGATCTCGTCGTTGTACCCCAAAAGAAGGGCAGAGCAGCAAAAAGTGTTCCGTATCCTCGATACCATCGTTCGTAGGGCACATAGGATTTATAGTATCTCTAAAATTGTGTTTAAATTTATGAAAGTTTAACTTGCTGAGACTAACTCTCAATTGGGTAAGGTAGGGTAAACCTAAGGGGTCATGAATTCCAAAAACTGATTTTGCAGGGGGGCGAATAATGGATAGCAGCTTTGTTTTAAAAATAGAAACTGACGGTGCAAGTCTAATTTCAGGGTCAAGTTTATTCCATTCACTTAAGCAGTTCTGATAGAAGCTAGATTGGAATTTTTCTGTTCTTGCATATATTCGCCCAATCACATCCTGATTGCGAAAAGAGTACTGCGACTGATGAAGAGGTGGTATTGGAACTCTGGTATATTCCGGGGTTAAATTGCTTATAATCTTGTAGAACAAAATAAGGCGTCTGCTCCACCTTCGTAAGTTTAGTGATTCCCACCCAAGCTCGGTGTACAACTTTTCTCGCGATGATCCCCTCCATGTTCCCGTCACAGCTAGTGCAAGACTTGTTGATGCTTATAAAGCCATTCATTGAATCGAATATAAATTTAAATTGTGAATCATTCAGTTTTGAACCAAGACTATCCTCAATTGTCTGATGAAGAGGTGATGAAGAAGAAGAACTGATGAAGGGTTATGCCCGATACGTTTAGTGTTTTTCAATCTTGGCATTTTAGGTTATTTAACACAGAATTTTGCATATTTGCTGAAACTATTGCCACACGTCGCTCACAACATTTATGAATACTGAACAGATTCTAGTTTTTCCATTAAATTTGATAAGTTGCTATTTCAAACCTTCTCAGCTCTCTAACTTTTAGCCACCCCAACTCTTTAATCAGAGGTAAGGTGTTTGCATCATAAGCACTATTTGTCACAATACGAGCAGCGCAATTTTGGAGAATTTGCAGTCGTGTTAAGTCTGCTTCTGTGCAACATCCTCATACCGTGCAACAATATCGTAGATAGGGCTCGGGCATACTTCTGTACATTGTTTTTACTGTACTAAGTGGGACGTACCTCTTTGCATATCTTAGCATCCCTATCCCTCTTGATATCTTCGAAGCAATAATGCTAATATGTTCCTTCCAACTTAATGTTTTGTCGACCTGTACTCCCAAGATATTTAGCCTCCTTTATTATCGGGACAACTTCGTGACCAATAATAAACTTAAGGCTAATTCCATCACTGTTAGAAATATTCCGGAGCTTCGCCCTGCTACCGATAAGCATAGCTTGAGTTTTCGCAACGTTTAAAGACAACTTAATGCCTTCTAATTATGATTTGAGATTGGAAAAATCATAATTAACTGCCGAATTAATTGCGTCGACCAATTTTAGAGGAATAAGAAATGTTGGTATCATCCGCATACATAGTAACCTTGGCATTATCAAGTACAAGTGAAAGGTCCGTAATATACATCAGGAAGAGAAGTGGTCGCAGGCAGGACCCTTGGGGAACTCCATATCGAATGCTTTCAATATTTGATATGTGCCCATTGACCTCACAGCATTGTTTCCTCCCACGTAGATAAGACTTAAACCACTCAAGTTCCTTACCCCTAATGCCATACTATGATAACTTTCCAACAGGATACTATGGTCTACTATGTCGAAGGCCTTTTAGGTCGATGAAAACGACCGCATTGACATTGCCCCTATCGATGTCTGTTTACCAATCATTGGTGCTTTTTAGAAGACATGTGACACAAGAGTCTAATGATCGGAAACGAGATTGGTGCAAGTAAAGCAACTTATTTTCGTCCAAGTATTGATACAGTTGGCCATACAAGACTTTCTCAAATAACCTAGAAACTGTTGGAAAGACCGAAATAGGACTGTAGTTAGATTTGATGTTCTCGGGGCCTTCTTTGAAGATAGGTGCAATCCTCGCTATTTATCAACAGCCAGGAAATACACCCTGCTTCAAGGAAGTATTAACAATGATACTCACTAACTAGAATCGCTGCGCCATAAATGATCGGCTAACGTTTTTCATCATATCTGACAAGGAGTCTAATTTTTGTAAGATAAGATAAGAAAACTATTTGCTGATGCTATTTTTGAGATTCTTTCTTGTTGTTTTTGTTTTATAATGCTTAGCTTCGGCGTGAAAGATATTTTGAAAACACTTAATTAAGATGGGTACATGTAAGTATATTTGATTTCCTTTCTGTTTTCCAAGCACCATATTTGTTTTCTTCGTGTCGCCTCAGGATTTGAAATAAAGCACAACTACCGTTTGTGTATAGGCAACTCCAACCCTCAAGATGTGATTTTTGAAGAACCATCAAACAAATTGGCAAACAGTATAGAAACTGGGGGTTTTCTTTCTCTAGTAGTCTGATTGGCCTGACTGCGCCCCTATTGGTAGGCCTTTGGATTCTCAATTTTCTAATTGGCTGCCCAGTCGTCAACCACGCTTGGGAGTCATAAGGTCAAAATCAAAAATCTCGAAATAATTGTAAAATCATAAATTTTGGATTCGTTGTCAATTACTGTGTTGTTGATTTCATTTGTGATGGGCTTTACTCACGAGTCTATTTCATCATTTTATCTATCAAAATTTCGAAATCTAACTATATTATTCTAAGAACCCTGCTAAAAACCCTCCCCCACTTACTCTATTTTCAATAAACCCCGTAGACCTCCTTATTCCTCTCCCCGGCACCCACAGTTTCATAATCCTGCTTAATTTTATTGCAATGCAAAAAAATCAACAAGGTTACTGCGAAGGCGTCGTTATGAATTTGGGGTACGAGCTGAAAGTTTACCACGACAAACAAGTGGACAGTCCTTAATGAACTTTTCAAAGGAGCTGCCCCAGCTTACAGTGCTGAGATATTCTGTCCAGTCAACCAGGGCCGAACAACGCGAAGGTCAGAGTTCAAATTGGAATTTCCATTTCGCAAAAGTAAGACAGGACAAAAATGCCTATCTTATCTAGGGCCGAAAATATGGAATAGTCTTCTATCTGAGTTGAAATCATCAAACAATATAAATACGTTCAAACATGAGATCAAAGAAAATTTTTTCCAAAATATACAGAAAAAGGAAGATGACATATATGTCTTCTATTAAGACCCTTCATTATCGCTCCCGATCATGTTTGGTCTTATAAACCACGTTTTGCATCGAAAACACATTCAAATCTGTTTTTCCCCCTTTAACAAACGTTTTTTTTTCCGTTATACCGACACCTCTAAGGGGACCATTATGGAAAAAAGGTCAGCTTGACCTTTTAATGCTATCCCTGCCACTGTAATTAGGGGTGTTTTTCTTTACGTTTTTAACCTTATATATTGTATTGTATCTATTTTTATATTATAAAACTTGTAAATATTTTTAATTTTAATTTTGTGGCAAATTGATACATACATACATAGTCGTTACATTTAAGTTCAGCTTTGAGAAAGAGTTAGTAAACATTTCTATTGTGATTTGCCCATTCCTAGCGCAGTTCCTTTTTTCGAATAATTTTTTTTCGACTGCCGACCATTTAGGGCCTACTCCCTCTAGCTAGGACTGGTATGCCGACTTTCAAAAAGTAGCTTGAAATGCAGTCTGAACCAAATCCATTTGATGTTTGAGGCGTTTTATCGCTCTGCTTATCTGCTGTTCGTCAGCATTTTTAAGTCTAAAGATTTTAGAATGCTGATTTATGCTAACGTCCCCTGATTCTTTCTTTTTTAGAAATTTATAACTTTCGATCAATCATTATCTTTCAAAGAACATGTCAAGACCCTATGTAGAAAGGCCCGTCAAAAACTCATTTCATTTCATTTATATTCTTTAAACACGGTAACCCCGTCAGCTATGGCTGCTTTTCAGGGTGCCGTGACAAAAATTTATAATTTACAATTTAATTCATATAAAACTAAAAATAAATAAACTAATTACAAAACTAAAATATATATATTAATACATCGTAGTCATACTTTAAAGTAGACGTTTGAAAGCATATAAAGAGGGCGCTAGCTTGACCTCGGGTTCGAGGCTGTTCCAAAGATGCGCACCACGATATGAGAATGATTTCTGCCCATTAGTCGTTTTCAAAAGAGGGACGCGTAAGTCAGTCTCAGAGTTTCTTAACTTGATAGTGTCCCGTGAAGAGTTTTTTGAAAAATTATTCGAGAAATATTCAAGACCATTTAGGGATTTGTAAACGATCGTCGCTGTCTCTCGTTTGATAATTTCAGCTATAGTTGGCCACTTTAGCTTTTTGTATCAGGGCATCAGCAGGTGCATCATAGCTGCTATTTGTCACAATTCTGGTAGCGCGATTTTGCAACTTTTGCAGTGTAAGTCGCCTGGATTCCCCGCAGCTCCCCCCACACTGAGCAACAGTAGCGGAAATGCGGCTCTACGATACCTCTATAGATTTGGCTAAGAGTTTCCTGGGGTAGCAATTTCTTAGCATACTTTAAAAATCCTAAAGCACGAGAAACCTTAGCACGCAAGAATCTAGTGTGCTCATCCCAAACAAGATACTGATCTAGTTGAACTCCCAAGTATTTAGTTTTCTCGACAATTTCAACTTGTGAGTCACCAATAACAAAGGAAGGGGACTCTATTTGTTTGTCGGAGATCTTTTTAAGATTTGGCCGAGATCCTACAACCTGTTGTAGTTGTTGTCTTAGTTGTTGTTGTTGTTTAGGACACGTGGCATTAGAAACGAGATGGCCTAGCGTGCAGACATAACATGCGCAGTCGGCAGTTGTTTAAATAATGGCTGAGATGAGTTGGACCCCACCAGTATTAGACCTATCTGTGGATAGGTATGTGGCCTGGAAAGCTTGGCTGGCAAAATGGAATGACTACTACATTGTCACAGAACTAGCAAAGAAAGAGCCAGCCTACCAATGTGCTATGCTGAGATACACGTTTCCAGATGAAACGAGGAATATTTATGATACCTTAAATTTATCAGAGAATGATGCAAAAGATGTTGCCAAGATCATAGAAGCCTTGGAAGGCTTTGCAAAGGGAATAGTCAATGAAACTTTAGAACGACATATTTTCAACTGCAGAGTACAAGAAGATGGAGAAATGTTTGATGATTTCTTGACGGATATCAAGATCCTAGGCAAAAATTGCAACTTTTGTGGTACATGTCATAATGGTCTTAGCAGAGATCGTATCGTAGCAGGAGTCAACGGTGACCAACTCCGGAGAAAATTATTATCTGAGGACAAATTAGATCTGAAGAAAGCAGAGAACATTTGCAGGAGCTATGAAAAAGCCATAGAGGGGGCAGCTACAATGAAAGAAAAAAGATCTGGGGAGATAAATGCATTAAACTTCCGAAAATCAGAACAGAATAATCCAAGGAATCCAAGATCTACCTTTGATCAACAGCGTGGAAATGAGTCATCTACACCAAACATTCAAAAAAGGCTCTGCAAGTTCTGTTGTCAGCGTCACCAATGAGGAAGAGATTTTTGTCCAGCATGGGACAAAAAGTGTAACAAATGTTTAAAGAAAAATCACTTTAGTTGCAGTGGTTTATGCAAGGGGAGAGAAGCTGTTGGTAACATTGAAACAGATATCGAAGAANATCCCATGATGAAATATCATAATATAATGGTCTCCTAAAACAAATAAGAGTTGATATATTTTGTTCGGCAACCACGAAAATAAGATATAAGATGAAATTTCTGCAGAATTTGTAGCAATCCAAGGGATTATCAGCAGTTTCAAACAGTAAAAAGACCCCCTGGAGCAGAGTACGATTTGCGAGAAGCATTTGAATCTGGGTACAAAAATTTCCCACCGTGCAGCTAGCTGTAGCAAATAAGCACCCCATGTAGACTAAAACATTTTTTGCCATTGAACTGCCAATTCGAATTCATTGCAAAATACTGCATGCAAACTAGGTATCAATGAAAACATTTGTGAGTGGAACTTGAATCTTGCCAGGACCAAGAAATTAACTTACTGGAATTTTAGTAAGACCTTTTTCACGAAATTTCAGATTTCCTACACATCATTCTCACGTGCAAGTCTTCACAAAATCGTAATATGAAGTTAGGTTTTGCATAGAGCATAGCAGAGTGACTGGGTTAGCCATTGCGAATCACAGATTGAACCTGTGGGAAAATGTGGCCGCTGCCCTTCTAGCCTCCCTTTCGTTTTTGCTTTTGTTTTGTTGTGCTTCACATTGCTGTTGTTGTTGCTGTCATTAATCATTGGAAGGAGTGTCTCACGAGTTGTTGATATTCGGAAGTTTGTTTTGTATCGTGTGGTGGATAAATTTGTCAAGAAGTGAACTCTCAAGTGAACCCTCAAGAATTGAACTCTAAAGAAGTAACTCTCAAGAATTGAACTCTAAAGAAGTAACTCTCAAGAATTGAACATTATTTCAAGAATATTATCTCGTTGCGTTGAACAATCGTATTCTGTTATTGTGATCGTACCGTGAAGCCGCGAAGAGACACGTCCAGGTGACCTCGTTTCTTTTCCTTTCGCTTGTGTGAGAAGATTTATGTTGATATTATGCTGTGCTATGTAGTTGTTTAGATTGAGAAATTGAGCCGAGAATTTATACAGTCCTCTTATTTTGTTTGATGAATTGATTCTCAGATTCAACCTATTATTTGGTATTCTAACCTGTCTACGTTGGGGAGGGACAATTACACAAGATTTCTCTCTGTCCCCAACCCCGAAATTGAGTCTATGACAGGCTATTCTTTACATGGTCCAATCGAATCGGATATTTTTTGTATTCTGATAAAGTCCTATTCGAGATGCTGGATTTTGTTTATTGAAGGACTTTTGAAAGTGAATTTATCTTTATTATGAGATTTGGTGTGTTGAATTTGAATTTCTTTGTTGAGTCTTTTCTGGTTGTTTTTTCTGCCGTTTGTTATGGTTAGAAATGCCTCAAACGGAGGGCGGCGCCACTACATCCACAGAAACTCCTCCTCCAAACCCAGTGTCAAAAAAGAAGCGAATTCGAGGGGGTTATAGAGCTTATGCAACGAAACTAATCACAGAGACTAGGGCTTTTTTAGACAATGGGCCATTCACAATTTTGAAAGCGGAACAGCAAAAATTTCTCTTGAAGGAGCGCATAAAATCGTTGCGTGAAATATATGCCCAGATCTTTGAATTGATAGCTGAAGATGAAATTGAAAGAGAAATAATCGAATGTCAGGACATAGAATCTCATATTCAGTCAGTTATTATTGAGCTTGAAACAAGGCAGCAATCTGTACGCGCCCAAGGCCCACCATCCGCTACCTTTCAACCTCGAGCCGCAGCAGTTTCAGTTCCATCAGTCGCAGAAACCGTGAATTTACCAAAGCTTAATCTCCAAAAATTCTATGGAGACCCGAGAAAATGGCAAGAGTGGTGGGACTCTTATGAAATTATCCATGAAAATTCCTCCCTCTCTGCAGTCAATAAATTCAGGCATTTGCGATCTCTCTTAGAAGGACCAGCCGCCACGGCCATTGCCGGAATTCAAACAACGAGCGCAAACTATGAAGAAGCCATTGAAATTCTGCAAGATAGATTTGCGCAAAAGCAGTTTATTATCGACTCTCACATGGAATCTTTGTTACACTTGCCCCAGGTCTCAAATGAACGGGACATAAAAGGTCTCAGAAAGCTGTACGATAACATAGAAACAGATGTACGAAGTCTTAAGTCTTTAGAGGTAGATTTCAGACAGTATGGGGCCTTACTGAAACCCATAATTAAGTCTAAAATCCCAGAAGAGATTCGCTTCGGAATGGCGAAGACCATAAAGAAAGATGACGTGGGCCTAGATGCAGTTCTATCTGCTTTCAAAGTCGAGATCGAAGCCAGAGAGCAGAGCCAAGTGAAATTTGACTCTGCAGGAAAACTTGGGGCTTCCAGTTCAAATAAACAACTCCGCGGGTCTATGCCCACAGCCGCAGCTCTTTTCAACAACAGCGGGGGTAAAATCACTTGCACATTTTGCAAGAACAATCATGCCTCAGTAAAATGCAATATTGTTACAGAACCAACAGCGAGACGAGCTATTCTACAAAAACAAGGCCGCTGTTTTGTTTGTCTAAAAAAAGGCCATCTATCAAGAGATTGTACAAGCAACATTCGTTGTTTCCAGTGTAAACAAAGGCATCATGCCAGTATCTGCCAACCAAGGTACATTCCCCCCGAAAATACAAGAATGCCTGCTCAAATCACAGCAAATCCTCCGACAATAGGAGGTAATCAGCCAAGTTCAGCATTGAATGAAACTGAAACGAGTAGAAATCCTCAACAACAGCGTAATATTGGCCAGTCTGCTGTATCAATGCACATTGACGTCAAGAGTTCAGTGCTTTTGCAAACTGGAAAAGCATTTATTTCAACGCCAAATTACCCACAGAACAACAGAGAAGCAAGAATTCTGTTTGATTCAGGAAGCCAAAGGTCGTATATTTCTAAGGAACTAAAGGACGCTTTAGGCTTGGCTACTATTTCTACAGAGCGCATTTCAATCAAAGTTTTTGGGTCAGATGTGGGGGTCGAGAATCAATGTGAAGTCACGCAATTTTGCGTTAGAAGTCCATACAACGATCTAGCCATGTATGTGACTGCTTACGTAGTACCCACAGTATGTGCTCCAATCTGTAACCAAGTAATAGATTTTGCAGTGAGCAGTTACCCTCATCTTTCGGGATTGTTTTTGGCCGACTACCCCTCTAAAGGTGATGATGAATTATCCATTCAAATTTTGATCGGTTCTGATTTTTACTGGCTGTTTATGACTGGGGACATGATAAGGGGGGAGCAAGGGGGCCTGTCGCATTACAGTCAAAACTGGGATGGATTTTATCAGGACCAGTTTTAGATTCTGAGGAAATTCCTCGCACTCAGACAAATCTATCTCAAACCCACGTTTTGCAAGTCAGTGAAGAAGACAAAGAGAATGCGACCAAAGAGCCACTAGACAAAGAACTTTCAAGATTTTGGGATTTAGAAAGCCTTGGAATATCTTCGCAAGAAACTTCTGTTTATGATCGTTTTGGTGAAGAAATTGAATTTGTTAATGGTCGCTATCAAGTGAAGCTTCCATGGAAACCTGAACATCCTATGCTACCAGACAACTACTTACTCTCAAGAAGACGACTCGTAAGACAAATCTCAAAACTTCAAGAATCACCAGATCTATTGAAAGAATATGACACAATCATAAAGGAACAGGAGGAACGAGGCATCATTGAGCGAGTCAGCCAAAATCAAGATGGCGAGCTGGGGAAAACTCACTATCTAGCCCATCACCCAGTTATACGACGTGATAAAGAAACCACGAAAGTCCGCGTAGTCTACGATGCATCTGCAGCAAACAATTCTGGAACATCACTGAACAACTGTTTGTATCCAGGACCGTGTTTATTGAAGACTGTTGCAGAAATTCTTACAAGATTCCGATTGTATCCGATTGCGCTCACGTCAGATATCGAGAAAGCCTTCTTGATGATCTCCATACACCCAGACGATCGCGATGCATTCAGATTTTTATGGTATGCAGACGTAAATGCTAGAGAACTGGATGAGGTGACCTATCATTTCTGCAGAGTGGTGTTTGGAGTCACTTGCAGTCCATTCCTATTGAATGCAACCTTGAAACACCACATTGAGCAGTACAAGGAAAATAATTCAGATGTTTGTGCCAAGCTATTGAATGCACTGTATGTTGATGATGTTAACTCAGGGGGTCACACCCTTGACGAAGCGTTCGAGTTATTTTCCCAGTCAAAGAAAATAATGAATGATGGTGCATTTAACCTCAGAAAATGGAATTCCAATTCTAAAGAATTACTGAAGAAAATCGCAGACAAGGAAGCAGAATTGCACCATAAGCCTACAAAGGAAGTTGTTTCCGAAGATGAGCAATCGTTCGCCAAAAGTACAATTGGCCAGAATATAATCGTAGCAGATTCAGATGTCAAAGTTTTGGGACTTTCTTGGAACAATGACGATGATTCCTTTGTCTTCAAGTTGTCACAGATAGCAGAAATCGCAAAGAGTCTTCCAGCCACTAAGAGAAATGTTCTGAGAATTGTTGCAAAGATTTTTGATCCTTTAGGGTTGATCACACCCATTTCAACTCAATTGAAAGTTTTCATGCAAGAACTGTTTAAAGACAAACTTGATTGGGATGAACCACTTCCTGAATCTCATGCCGCCAAATGGGCGTCTTTCATAAGTAGTTTTGAACAGTTAAATCAAATTGAAATACCAAGGTATTATTTTGGAGATGTTAATGAGAAACCTGAGAAAATACAACTGCTAGGATTTTGTGACAGTTCAGAGCAAGCGTATGCAGCAATCGTGTATGCTCGAATCACGATTAATGGGAAATCTACTGTGAATTTAGTGATGTCAAAAACTCGTGTTGCTCCATTGAAAAGACCAACTATTCCACGCTTAGAATTATTATCATGCCTGATACTTGCAAGGCTCATCACTTCAGTCAGAGATGCACTTCAGCCTCTTTGTGATGTCGAGATCACGCACTGCTGGACAGATTCTAGCACAGCGAAGTATTGGATCAAGGGTGTCGGGAAAGAATGGAAGGTTTTTATTGAAAATCGAGTGCAAGAAATACGAAGGCTTGTTAGCCCTGAGTTATGGTCTCATTGTCCCGGAAGTCAAAACCCGGCGGACATGCCCACTCGAGAAATCAATATGTCAACATTCGCAGAGATGTTGGTGGAAAGGTCCAGAATGGCTCGAAAGGGATCCAGAAGCATGGCCTATACAATCAGCAGATAAAGACGTACCAATCCAATGTCTTGAAGAGATGAAAGCACAAAGCCTTCCGCAAAGCTCAGCAGTTCTTACGACGAGTACAGAGGATCCAGTTATCAAGGAACTTCTAAATTATGCACGTTTCAGCAGCTATGAAAGGTTAATTCGAGTTACTGCGTATGTGCTTCGATTTATTCATAATTGCAGAGAAAGGAACAACCGACGACAAGAGGAACTTTCAGCCAAGGAAATCAAAGATGCGGAAAAGGCACTAATCCGTAATGTTCAAAGCACATTTCACAAGGGAAAGTTAACCGAAGTTGAGAAGAACCTTGGAACATTCGTGGATGAAGATGGAATAATAAGATGCAAGGGTCGATTGCAGGAATCTATTCTGAAGTTCGAGACAAAGTATCCAATTTTGATGCCAAGGAATCATCACGTAACCACGCTGATCATCCGACAATGTCACAACAATGTCATGCATGATGGAACAAAAGAAACTTTGCTTGAACTGCGTTCCCGTTTCTGGGTAATAAAAGGACGGCAGGTGGTAAAGAGAATTCTTCGTAAATGTGTCACATGCAGGAGAATTCAAGGAAAGGCATATGGCTTACCTTCAACAAGTCAGTTACCAGAATTTCGCGTAAAGGCAGACCACGCCTTCTCCTCTGTTGGTATTGACTTTGCCGGACCGCTTTACGTGAAATCGTCATCAAGTCCATCAAGAAAGGTCTACCTTGCACTGTTTACATGCGGATCAACCAGAGCCGTGCACTTGGAGGTAGTTCCGAACCTGACCACAGAAGCCTTTTTGCTGTCATTCAAGAGATTCGTCAGCCGTCGTGGTGTACCAGAATTAGTCATCACCGATAATGCAAAAACCTTCAAGGCAGCATCAAGAAAGTTATCGTCGTTATTCAAGTCTAGAAAAGTTCAGTCCTACCTTCATGCAAAAAGAATCACATGGAAGTACAACTTAGCCAAAGCCCCGTGGTGCGGTGGGTTTTACGAGCGTTTGATAAGAGGAGTAAAATCTTGTCTCAAGAAATGTGTTGGTGGAGCCAAGCTGACATACGATGAGTTGCATACTTGTGTCACAGAAATTGAAGCCGTGCTAAACTCAAGACCACTAACTTATCTTTATAGTGACGAGCTTCCAGAGCCTCTTTCGCCATCTCATCTCATTATTGGTCGGAGACTGTTAACTTTGCCAGAGATATCGAAATTCAAAGATGAAGATAAAGAGTTTGATGAAAAGGAGGATGCATGCCAAAAGCGTGAGATGTATCTTTCAACAATCTTAAACCATTATTGGAAGCGTTGGAAGAACGAATACTTGGTGGATTTAAGAGAGTACCACAAGCTACAGAACAAAGGAGCTGGCAAACCTGATGTGCGAGAAGGAGATGTTGTTACGGTAGAAGATGAGAACAGAAAGAACAGATTATCATGGAGATTAGGAAGAATTGAGTCGTTGAAGAAGGGACGGGACGATGTTATTCGTGGAGCGAGAATCAGATTGGCAAATGGCAACATAATCGAACGACCTGCTCAGAAGATTTACCCTCTTGAGTTGTCGCCTAGAGACATTATCATGGATTCCTCAGAAACAGAAGAGAACATCGAAGAGCAGATCCCGAAACGTCCAAGAAGAATCGCAGCTGTAATCGCTCGAGAGCGTATGCAGATTATTGACCAGCTCGAGGGACTCGAAGGAACTTAAATTGTCGCTGGTCAAGGGGGGAGTGTGGGAAAATGTGGCCGCTGCCCTTCTAGCCTCCCTTTCGTTTTTGCTTTTGTTTTGTTGTGCTTCACATTGCTGTTGTTGTTGCTGTCATTAATCATTGGAAGGAGTGTCTCACGAGTTGTTGATATTCGGAAGTTTGTTTTGTATCGTGTGGTGGATAAATTTGTCAAGAAGTGAACTCTCAAGTGAACCCTCAAGAATTGAACTCTAAAGAAGTAACTCTCAAGAATTGAACTCTAAAGAAGTAACTCTCAAGAATTGAACATTATTTCAAGAATATTATCTCGTTGCGTTGAACAATCGTATTCTGTTATTGTGATCGTACCGTGAAGCCGCGAAGAGACACGTCCAGGTGACCTCGTTTCTTTTCCTTTCGCTTGTGTGAGAAGATTTATGTTGATATTATGCTGTGCTATGTAGTTGTTTAGATTGAGAAATTGAGCCGAGAATTTATACAGTCCTCTTATTTTGTTTGATGAATTGATTCTCAGATTCAACCTATTATTTGGTATTCTAACCTGTCTACGTTGGGGAGGGACAATTACACAAGATTTCTCTCTGTCCCCAACCCCGAAATTGAGTCTATGACAGGCTATTCTTTACANTGATATCCTGTATCCCTTAAGTCCACATCCATATATCCCATATCCCTCTATTTTTTCTAGAAATATCCCCTATCCCTTTCATTTTTTCCGGAAATAACCCATATCCCTTTTACCCTAATGGAGCCTCATTTCTCTTCTGCGTTTCGAGAGCTCACCGAGGGCTTCTTCGCTGTTACGCCTGCCACGCTCAAATTCTTTCAATAACTCAGCTGTAATTTTGCTGGCATCCTTGCGATCTTCGCTTGAGAGGCGTAAATAAACATCAAAAGCAGGGCGCTATAATTTACTTGCTAAGGCCTGGGCGCACTTCTCTCCAGTATAGCTCTTCAGCCCAGCGGGTCAACTCTAGGGGTCCAAGTGTAACCATGTGCGTCTACAAAATCTCTGAGAAAGGGGGCAAAATTTTAATTAAATCTAGGACAGAGAAACTAGGAAAACGGGTAGTTTTTTTTCGAAAAAATCCTAGATTTTCAAAATAAGGGGTGAAAATATGGTTCCAGCATGTTTGATCCTGCTTGATCATATGTCAAATGATAAAATCACTAGAACCAATAACTGCCTGCAACATCAATTATAGTCAGGTGATTATGATTATGCATGCATTAAGACCCAATGTTTTCTTGCCTAAGAATTCTTAGGAAATTCTTGGGATCTCTCATGAATTCTTATCTGCACAGAGAACACTTGAGAATTCCTTGAGAAATCTTACTGTAGATAATACACATTGTTGTTAATGCACACAAAAACAAATGCAATCATCATACAGAAACCAATTCTATCTCCTGTAGAATTTAATCAAATTGGAAGTCAAACAATTTAGAACAAACGATTATTGGTTGCTTTTTTTGGTCCTCGTTATTTTCTCCTCTCAACACTGGCTGCCTGCCCTATCAAATTCAATGGGCCTCTAGCCTAGGATCTAGGCAATAACATGAAATAATGAGCCAACCACCCATCATCGGCGACAGCTTCCTTTTTTGCCTTTTGTCAGGCTATCTTTTCTATAAATAGAGCTTGTATGATTTAAACATGGAAGAAAAGTAGCTATCCTGCCGAAATGTTCCAGCTGGTTCACACCATTTAGCTAAGCATCAAAGCCAAAGCTATCCAAAGCTCCATGGAGCTCCAAGGCTTCATTTAATTCGGCATTTTCAGCTTCAATCTCGCTTCCGTATATCAAAACGAGGCAGGGCTTTTAGGTTTTTCGCGCCAAAAATCGTAATTTGTGATGTTCTTGCAAAGAATAGCAAAGAATACCTCGAGCTTGGTTGGTTGTAGGCATTAAGAGTTTACTTTTGCATAGAAATTTGCCATTTAGTTTTAAAAGTCCCTGGGTAGTTTATCGCTAATGCATTTGTCCGTTATTGTGTATGTGCTGGTAGATACTGTGTATGCTATGGACTGGCCATATATAATGGCCTAAAGAAAGTTAGGCCCCCTACTAATACTGCATATAAGTTAGGGGCTAATATTTAAGTTAGGCCTAGGCCAGTCATATAGCTTGGTGTGATTGAAGTCTTGCTTTTGTGAAGGCAAAAACAGGAACGACTCAAATACATGCTGCCTAAATTACCGTATCTCTCTCTGCCATTAACTGGAAGTGTTCGCACCAACTGAGTCAGATTCACCACACAACGGTGGGTGGTATTTGTTGTTGGATATGCTAAATATTTGGCATTTTGAATGTTCTTTTACTACAATCTTGCTTTCTACTATCAGCTCGTAGGATTTAGCAGGAGTAGGGTTTTCAAATAACGTTACATATCGTAAATGTTTGTTAAATTAGCTATATCATTATACTTTACCCATTTGGTTAACTGCAAGTATACATTCATACTAATTGTGTTATGTCAATAGTTTTGTCAATAAATGGTGATGTTTGCAGATGTAATATCTTCTATTGTATATATTGCAGCAATAGGCAAAAGGCTAGGGTTAGGCATACTTTAGATTACTTTTCCAGTAATATATTAACGCAAGTATCACACGCATACATTTGCAAGGTTGTAGCATTATCTAGACCTTGATATATATGTTCACCAAATAACCAAGCCATTTATCACCCTGCTCTTGATAAGTCCTATCTTATATATTTATCAGAGAAATCCTGTAAAAAGGGGCAATATTTTCCACATTTGTCAGAGAAAAGCCCGTGAAAGGGGTTATTTTTTTAAACCAAAATCAGAGAAAAGGGTCAACTTGAAAAGTTGCCAGACGCACATGGTTACACTTGGACCCCTAGAGTTGACCCGCCGGGCTCTTCAGTGACGAGTAAAGCTCCACCTTTGCGATGAACGAACGAACGTCTCCTGTTCCATTAAATGTCACTGATTTTCCTTGTGCAGAATCCATTTTGGTTAATTCGTTTGTAGTAATGTTACCGTAAGATTACTCGAAAGGAGATTTCTTATATGGTGACTTATATCTGAAGGACTACAAACGAATGGTCTAAACAAACAAAACAAGGGATATAACGAAACAGAAGCTGGAAGGATGGACGGGGGTAATTACACCCAACATCAATGCGTTTCAATGGATTTATTCTTGCGCGCATTTTTTGTAAGAAACTACGAAATTGGCCTAGTACTGAAAGTCTCTTAAAATCATCAGATCTCAAGCACTAAAAGTTTCTTAACGGTTTCTCAAAAGGTTCCTAAAATTCTCGTCGCTTTTATCGTTCATGATTTCTTGTGCCTTCTGGACATTTCGCCGCCAATTAGTTGCAAATTTAGGGGGCAAATGGGGCAGCTTCCCCCTTTCACGATGAAAATTCAGCATGGTGCCCCCTTTTGAAAAAGATGAGCACCCTTCATTACGACCCTAACGCACTCCTTTTTTACTGTTTCGAACAAAATGTGGGAGGCGACATATAAAGTAGGCTTCATTTAGTAGAAAAACCAAGGGCGCCTACCTTGTGTGACTGTTTTCGTGACATAGTACACGGAGCAATTGCTGTCTTGATAATCCGTGTATAACATAAGAAGTACAAATCAAATCAAATCAAAATCAAATCATCATTATTTAAAGTTGGTGTAGCATAGTTCTAAGAAACTAATTAATACCAACTATTTACAAAACAATTTACAACCTTCTTGAACTTTGTTAAAAATTAACAATATCGTATAAAAGAAAGTCCAACCTGATAGCATGGGTGCGGTGTCTTGAGCAATGGGGACTCTGGACGGGGAGTAGTGGCAGCGGCAGCGGCAGTTGTCGTTGTTGTTCCCTTGGCTGGGGTTTGTTTTGTTCAGCATTATCGCCTATGCTAGCCTGACATCCAATGTGAAACCGGCTCCAGTATTTATCAGTAAAAATCGTTTATGTGTAGTTTTAGGTAGTCGTATATTTAGTTGGAACTTAGTTGTATGTTCTTTGTGTAATGGCCTTGGGGTAGTCATGATCTTTTGCTCCCCGGGGTATCGTCCTTGTAGTGTTGTAGAGTAGTTTCTTTTTTTGTAAAACTTTTATATTGAATATTAAAAATTCCTTCTAGTGGAAGAACTAATGCCACGTTTTCACTCTATTTCTTGCTTCGCATTTGACTTGGAAATTTCCGCACATTTTTAATACTGTTCTCTTCCTCAAGTCAAACTTTTTATTTCCTCCAGAACATCTTCGATGTTTGGAGAAGCTGATCTTACAGTCAAATAAATTGACGACGCTTCCAAGGTCTGTTGGGTAAGTTTTTGGTACGCAGTTTTTTACATATCATTCCTTCCTTAAAGAAATTATTGAATGAAGAAATCCATTAATAAGTTTATCTGTCAATTAATCAAGAATAATAATGATGTGGAAAATTTTTAAATCTCTGAGACTCAAATGGATCTTTGCTCGTGTAAACCTGATCATGTTTACACGGAGTCGGATCCAAACGGGAACCGATCTATTTTGGATCCAAGAACTATCTGAAAACTGACTGGTACCAAATTAGGACTGATAGCAGATCGAACTGAAACGGGTCCCCGAGGTCCCATGTAAATGCAAGGCCTAAACGTACTAATTTGAGAATGAATCTGTTGCCATGTAAGTGGGATCTAAGAACCTTCTTGTATTTAAAAGGCAAAGCTCATATTACCTAGTCCTTTGATTCTTTAGTTCTTCGAATAACACTCAGATAGATCGATTTAGAGACAGTGAACTCCAACTGAAGTCCATTTGAAGATATTTTGCACTGTTGGTATTTTGTAGGGCCTACCGGGTAAATCCGTGAAGCTTGGGGTAAAATGGGTAAGGCAAAAATGCCAATAAGCCCACAACCCACCGTTTTTCGGCAATCAACATTACCTGTTTTACCCCAGCCCACCCAGCCCACCCATTTTACCCCATGCATGTACTGTACCTAAACTATTTTATTCTGCAGGCATCTATACAGCTTAATCTTCTTAAGCTGTGGCGAAAATGATATCCAACACATTCCTACAGAAATAGGTACGAAACCATTTGAAGTATTCTCGTTAATAGTTTATTTTTTAGATTCAGTCTTCGATAACACGAGCTGATTTTATAAGAATAGCATCCGTTGCTTTTCATTGACTCACCAGTACACAGCTATTAGCGACTGCAAATAAAGGCCTTCTACGGCCGATTAGTCAAGCTTCAAATGTAAACAAAAGGTGGCCTGAAAGCTATCCCACTCTAGCTGCAAGCGAACAGGGACTATTAAGAGGATTCATGAATGTACATATGGTATATCGAAAGAACCAGGACAGGGCAATTCTAGATATCTACCGTCCGACTTTTGTGTCGTTTATTTGGAGAATTGGTTGGTTTTTCTCATGAAATTTACTTCAAATAACTTGTTACTGTGTGTATGTGTTGATACATCTGAAGAAAATCTAGTATTTGACTTTTTAGAATCAATGGTTCTAAGTAGGATTAGCCGCTACGCAGGTGGAAAAGGGGGCATGTTCCCCTTGAGGAAGTTTGAAGAACGCCGAAAAATTGACTTGCGGATCAAAGAGCATAGAATTACACACAAGCTTGCTTTCTCATAACTCAAAGCGTACTTAAAATCTAGTATTTGACTTTTTAGAATCAATGGTTCTAAGTAGGAATAGCCGCCACGCAGGTGGAAAAGGGGCATGTTCCCCTTGAGGAAGTTTGAAGAACCCCGAAAAATTGAACTGTGGATCAAAGAGCATAGAATTCTTCACAACCTTGTTTTCTCGTAACTCAAAGCGTATTTAGGTTGCTTTTGTTTGCAATTCTCGTGCTGCTATAGTTTTCGCAAACTGATCAAAACTTTTAGGAATCTGTCTAGATATTCTTCCATCTGATCTGTTTTATCCCATATTTTGTCCCATGGTAAACTGATCTCACTTTCTTTGTAGGGACATTGGAGAATCTGGAACAGTTATACCTGAATGACAACCTGAATTTACATGCACTTCCATATGAATTAGTATTGTGTCAGTCATTACAAATAATGAACATTGATAATTGCCCACTTACAGGTATACCACAGGAAATCGTCGCTGGAGGACCTTCCATTGTAATACAGGTAAATACCGGGTGTCCCAAAAAAAATTATGAGGGTTTGAACAGTTAGTGCGGAGGAGCCTCATTTTCGACCTGATGATATAGATGAGATCTTAACTTACAGTTTGCGACCTCGCATGTCCAAATCGGCTGTGTATTCGCTGAGTAATTGCAAGTTAAGATCTCATCTATATCATAAAGGTCGAATAACAATTTTGAAAAGGCTCCTCCGCAGGAACTGTTCAAACGCTTATACTTTTTTGGGATACCCGGTACATATATTTTGACTAATTTCACATCACACATTCCCAGTTCCTTGTCATACTAAGGCAATGTGTGTGCGCTTTAGGCAATGCTGCCTTCTGTTAAGAATTTGTCAGGAATGAGTGGCAGCACAAATTCCTTGTTAAAATATTTTGTCGCTGCTCTAGTTTAAGATTGTAAGTAAATTCTTTCAAGTTCCCCATTGATTAAGCGTATCGAGGTAATGTTTGGTTCTTTCCTGAAGTAAAGTTTGTTTTTTACACATAGCTACCATACACCACTACAAAAACGACACCAAGGGAGCAATAGATCATGACTACCCCAAGGCCTTCACATGAAGAACATAAACCTAAAATACAATTAAATATACAATTTTCAAAAACTACATATAAACTACACTACTAACGATTAAAAACGAATGGATACTATACTAGATTCTGTCTGACATTAGATGTCTGGTCAGGGCTGCGATGAATGAAATATTGACACAAGCGCAAACTCGTTCTTGTAGTTTTTATTGGATACAGTGCCTAACATCTAATGTGAAACAGAATTTACAAAGAAAAAGAACGTTTACGTTAAGGGACTTGGTGGCTGCTTAGCACATAACTGAAGTTTCAAAGGATCTTAATCAAACCGACCAGTTTCGTGGATGAAACGTAAGGTCATTTCGAGTATATTTCTGTTCAAGTCATTTGAAAGGTCTTGATTACCATATAACAACAGCTGCATCAAAGCATCATTTGAAAGATTGGTGATTTGTACAAATGGTCGTAATAATTCTACAATTCCAGCGAGAAGATCTTGTCGTTGAACATCAAAAGAAGGGCACAGCAACAAAAAGTGCTCCGTATCCTCAATGCCATCGCTTGTTGGGCACATTGGGTTTATGGTATCCCTAAAATTATGCTTGAATTTGTGGAAATTTAACTTGCTGAGACCAACCCTAAGTTGAGTAAGATAGGATAATCCTATTGGATCGTGAATTCCAAAAACAGATTTTGCAGGGGGGCGGATTATTGATAAGAGCTTTTTCTTAAAAACAGCAACAGAAGATGCAAGTCTCAATTCAGGCTCAAGCCTATTCCATTCGGATAAACAGTGAGGATAGAAGCTAGATTTGAATTTTTCTGTCCTTGCCGTTAATCGCCCAATGACATCCTGGTTGCGAAGGCGGTACTGCGGCTGATGAAAAGGGGGAATTGGACCTACTGTATACTCAGGGCTAAGGTTATTTATAAACTTGTAAAATAAGGTAAGGCGTCTACTCCATCTTCGGGAACTTAATGACTCCCAGCCAAGCTCTGTGTACAGCTTCTCTCGAGATGTTCCCCTCCATGTTCCTGTTACAGCCAAAGCAGCAGAATACTGAACAGCCTCTAGCTTTTCCATTAAATTTGGTAAAATGATATTTTGACTGAATTCACATACTTTAGCAGGAATATGGTAAATAACATCACCATAGTCCAGGTGGGGTCGAACATAGAGCTTATATAATTCGTTTAGGGTATGCCTGGGCAGATATTTGGAGAGATATTTCAGCAAACCAATGCCCTTCCTTGTTTTAGAGATGGCAGATTTGATATGAGCTGAGAAAGATAGCTTTGAGTCCAGGATAATTCCTAAATGTTTATGTTCATTTACTTTCTTCACTGGCATGTCGTTAAAAAGGATCACTGGATGATCAATTTCACTTTTCTTCCTTGAAAATGTTAATTCAACAGCTTGTTTTTGAGGATCAGGATTAAATGACATTCTCCAAGTGTGAGCCCACTGACTTATCAAGTCCAAGTCATGGTTCATATCATTGGCAGCTGTACTGGAATCTTCTACTACTGTGAACAATGATGTATCATCAGCAAATAACTTAACATTGCACTTCAAGCCTATAGCTAGATCATTTATATACACAAGGAAAAACAAGGGTCCTAGAATAGAGCCCTGGGGCACCCCTGCTGAAATATCTCCCCAATTAGAACTCTGCCCATTCAGTACAGTCCTCTGCTTTCGATCCTTGAGAAAGCTTTGGATTAGAAAAAGAAGTTGTCCTGAAACACCACATCGTTTTAGTTTATGAATAAGACCATCGTGCCACACCCTATCAAATGCTTTAGAAATGTCGAGATACACAGAACGAACATCAAGAGGAGGATTACAGTCAAAAGCTTTAAATATTGTATGTGTTATTAAGAGTAACTGGTTCACTGTTGAGTCTCCTGATTATGCTACGAAAAGGCCTAAAATTAACATTTCTATTGCTAGACATAGCACATTACTTAGATGCAATCTCAAGAAGAAGTATGTTTCTGGGGTGCCAAAGTGAGTTTATCATGAATAAATTCTGTCTGAGTACGATGTCATCTTTACAGTCGACCATGACCTTCTTTGCAAAAACCTGGAGAACTGTGGCACAATCTACCTACATCTTTGATTCTTCCCTGAGAAGTCTTGCGTCTCACTCTCTTCCACTAATTGGCGATGTGAGTGTTAAATGTTAGCTCATAGTCAACCTCAATTCCAAGTAGTTTGAGACATCTTGTTTGCTCGGAAGACACGGGAAGACAATGAAGCCGAGCAAACAAGATGTCTAAAACTACTTGGAATTAAGGTTGACGATGAGCTAACATTTAACACTCACATCCGCAATTTGTGCAAGAGAGTGAGCCAGAGAATAGGTGTCATATCAAGATTTCGTAATATAATGCCCACCACCAATGCAATAGTAACAATCTACAAGACAGCAATTCTCTCTCACTTGACAGACTGCAGTACAGTCTGGCATTTCTGCAAAGTAGCAGACAAAAGAAAGTTAGAGAGACTCTAAGAGAAAGCCCTAAGAGTTGTTTATTGCGATAAATCCACGCCATATGCGATATTGAAATCCACGCCATATGCACAACTTTTAATCAGAGCGAAACTGCCATTTCTTTAGAACAGAAGACTACAGGACATTGCCATACTAATGTATAAAGTTAAGAGCGGCTTTGCTCCACAGTATATAAAAGAAATGTTTACAATAAAGGAAACTCCGTACGAATTAGGAAACAACAATTTCGTCATTCCGAAATTTCGTACAGTAAAAAATGGAAAAATATTCAATGAGGTACTTTGGCCCATATCTGTGGAGTAAACTAGAGAGAACAATGAAGGAGGTGCCAACAATGAATCAGTTCAAAAGAAGTATAAGAGGAATGGACATAGAAACACTTTTGGACTGTAGACTATAAGTTAGTTATACATAGGATTTTTAATGGACGATTTTAGGATACCCAGGTGTGCCGGAGGGGGGGCTATCTGCTTTTGGGGGGCTGCGATGGGTCGTGCGCTGGACCGGTTTTTGGGGCTGGTGGCTTGGACTTTGGCTGGGATCCTGACTTAGATGCTATAGTGGTGCTGGCAACTGATTCAGAGTTTTGGCTGAGGATTGGGTCGTGGGTCTTTGGGGTCGGTCCNCTGGGATCCTGACTTAGATGCTATAGTGGTGCTGGCAACTGATTCAGAGTTTTGGCTGAGGATTGGGTCGTGGGTCTTTGGGGTCGGTCCGGTGTGCGATTTGTTGTGGCCTGTCGGGGGTGGGTGGTTCTTTTTGGCGCACCCGGTAGCTTTACCGAACATATTGTAATCTAATATATTGTATTATACTTTTAATGTTTTATACCTTTTCGTTGTGTCTCCAATGAGCTTGTACGCAAAATATCTTGACACTATAATAAAGCTTTTTTGATTGATTGATTGATTGATTGATTGATTGATTGATTGAATGATTGATTGATTGATTGATTGATTGATTGTAGAACGTAGTGAGATGGAGAGACCCAGGGGGCCAGGGGGCACTTCACTATCGTTTCATATAGGGTGTGCGCCAGAAGGTGAATTTCTGTAATGACCCAACCCCAGAAGGTCGATTTTCAAATGATAACAAAGTAAATAATTTTTGATGGAACATTATCAGTGGTGGCAGCAACGTTCTTGCTCGGATTTCCCTTTAACGACAAGGCACTTCTGGATTAGACTTATGATCTAACTGTCCGTTGAGACGACCACTTCATGGCCTAAGCTATTTCATCGAACCGATGCAAAAACGCTTCAAAATTCGAGATTCCGGCACTTGAACATGGGAATACTAGTCAGTAGTACTTAGAAGAATGTTTCCTTGATGCAAACATTGTAAATACCTGAAATTTTCTGCAATAATCTTCTCGTTTAGAGGCGAATTAGATGAGGTAAATCTGCTCGAAGCTGCGAGAGTCAACGTCTGTCGGCAATGTTGTCATGACAACTTGATTAACCAATCAGAGCGCGTTATTTGACTGCAATTCGCCGATATTTGGCCCTTGACTTTTTCTGGACTGCAAATGCTGCTTTCTGATTGGTGAGACAAGGCGCGACAAAAAAATGTCGCGCCTGGCGGCCTCCACTGACAGTTAGATCATGAGTCGTAGTTGTAGCGATGTATCAGTTCAGGCAAGGAGCGAAACTACGACGATATAATAAGTCAACTTCTGGATGAGCATAACATGGAATTTTTTATCCCATGGATAGGATATGGGAGCCCAGTGAACATGAACGAATAATGACATGAGAGAAACCTCGCTGTACTCAAGATACGTTTGAAATTTTTAAGCTCTCGCATTCTTCAGTCCTACCCAGTACAGAATTATTCAATCAGGAGCACAGAATGCATACTTTAACGGAAGAAACTTTGGCAGTTTTTACGTTTTCAAGGCAAATCTGCGAAAGTCTATGCTACGAAAAGGCCTAAAATTTACAATTCGCGAAAGATTATGCCCGTGAAATGTCCTTGAACAGCTCATCCGTGAAAGCCTGCAAAGCACAACGTATTCAAACATACGCCTCAAGCCTAAAAAGTGGCTCCTTTCAGTCGTTACAATTAAATAACAGTTGATGATAACAAACGTTGCAAACATGATCGCTATATTTTCTAAAATGCTTGAAATACACCTGTTCTTAATATTTCTCTAGAAAAGGAATCCACGCATCGCGAAAGTTAATTCTTGAAATTTCTTCTTTTTTTCACCAGCGAAAGTTTCTTCCCGCGAAAATTTGTTCCCTTAAAAGTAACAGCCTTTTGGCCATTAACAATTAACACTGGTATTTGATTATGTGAAATATCAAGGACGCAGAGCTAATTCATACCAAGGAAAAGAACACTTCATCCGACCATGAAAGGAAAGCAATCGAAATATGAATGGATTTAAAGTCCTTTGAAAACTCTGCAAGCTCACATCATCTAAATTATGACTTTGTATTTGTAAAAAGTAAAATAAAAAACTGTAAAATAATGTATTTCATATTTCATATTTTCATATTTCATATTTAGATATTGAAAATCCATATTTTTCGGCAAAAAGTAAGGCCTTGCCTTTTTCGCAAAAATTGGGTGTTTTTCAAATTTCTTACTTTTCACCATAAAAGAAAGGCTATAGGCATACCTTTTTCTTTAAAATGGGTTGTTTATGTTTGCCCAAATGTGAGGCGAAAGGCTTACCTTTTTCGTTAAAAATTGGCTGGTTTTTGAAAATGCTTGTTTTTCACCAAGAAGTAAGGCTATATGCTTCCCTTTTTGTTAAAATAAGCTTGAACATTGATCAGGAAGTGACCTTAAAATAGATTGGATAAAAAAATACAACAATTTTTGTTCTGATAAAAGTCAATTCCCAATATGCGGATGTTAAAATATTTTATCTATACAACTGCATATATGTTGTTTTACTATTCCACACAATACGAACATATCGGTACAAGAGCGACTGTACTGTAAAATGGCAACGAAAATGAAGGTAAAACTATGACCTAGGACTCATTACAGAGCGGAATTCATTCATGGAGGGGCTTCCATTGGAGCAGGAGACTAGACGATCGTCTTAAATGCGAATTTGCTTCCCCTTGAGAGACTGAGAATTTGTCCTTTTCATTTGCAGAAGTTGGAAATCCTATTTTTATCGTTCTGTACAACAGTTCGAGGCCTCCGAAGTAAAACTCATTATCTTAAATGTTAGTTTTCGAAGAAGAAAGATAGTTCTCAGGCGTTTAACTGAAGAAGGAGGTGTCGTCTTGGCATTTTGAATAATATGTAAAGGGTAGCGTATAGGAAAGACCAATTGGCGTGCAGGCTTTTTGCAGGATACAAGATGACGTTCTGGCTGGCGTTGCCGTCCCGATTTCGTGAACTCTCTTTTGGTAAATTGGAGCTAGTTATAGAGAACCAAGTTGCGGCTTGGATGCATAGGGCTGAACATCGTGTAAGACAGTGGAGAATGGTACACGGGGAATGATTCATGATTCACTGACAAAACTTCCACGGTATAGGTAGACGCAGATATCTCGCGGGTGTCTACTTGGACATGCCCTTATACATGAATTTACTTATCCCATGAGATATACAAGCGGTTAGGTTCCCCTGAGATAAGTAAACTGCAGTACTGCAGAGAATACGGCCCAAGGGACTACAAGGTATATAAGCAAAGAACGAGGTTAAAGTCATCACACGTCGATAGTGATTCTGAAAGTAAGACTTAACAACCCCATCCCGCCCTCCCCTCCTTCGGAACCTTGACATTTGATGATATTTGATGAGTGATTTTGTTTTGGGAGCTCGACATCTGGCTGAATCGCTAGACTGACCATACTGTACTATAAGATATCAATTGTTGGTTGTATCTTCGGGTTAGTTATAAAGTAGTGTTGATAAGTAAATAAAGTTATTTTCGATTGAGTTAGACAAATTAGAAAATAACTGAATGTAAGGGCAGTGTCCTTATAAGCGAGCCGTCTTGGGACAAAAAGTTACAAAGCTACTAGATGGTGCATTATTGGTACTGATTATCATTTACCTTCGCTAAACAGTCTCGAATAAGCAATTCTCCTTGCTAACATAGACAGGAATAAAATCGTAAAATGGCATGCCCTTACAGTGGGGTCCAAAATTCTGAGTCCACTTTCCATATTCGTTTGTTTTCATCATCCATCAAAAACCATTAATTTGACCATTTTTTCTGAAACAGCAATTTATTTCAGTTGTGCCAAAGTTTCAAGACATACCGGGTGTCCCAAAAAAAAGTATACAGATTTGGTTGGGTTCAGCGATGTGAATTTAGCTTTAATCAATGGCTAATTGCTCTCAAAATGTTCTTCTGTAGTTAACTTGAACATTGATACCTCATTTGTTGGTATTGGTGCTTTGAGAGCAGACATATCAATCTTGAAAGCTCAAATTTGTACCCACGTGCAAACCAGAGGTTTGGCCTTTTGGCCTAAGCAAATTCTTGAGGCACAGCGAATAAATCAGCGATAGCCTTGATAAAATTTGAATAATTTTAGATCTTATTATATTCTGTTGGTCAGAAGTCATCCCCCAATCATCCATTTGGCAATTTCTTGATTTTTCTTTGTATTCAGTTTTCAATTTTGATGTGCTTTAAGAATTTGCTTAGGCCAAAAGGCCAAACCTCTGGTTTGCACGTGGGAACAAATTTGAGCTTTCAAGATTGATATGTCTGCTCTCAAAGCACCAATACCAACAAACGAGGTATCAATGTTCAAGTTAACTACAGAGGAACATTTTGAGAGTGATTAGCCATTGATTAAAGCTAAATTCACATCGCTG
>REGM01000001.1:3451367-3627703 GCA_004194415.1 Aurelia aurita | reverse complement strand
TTTTTTACATTGACATACCTAGAGCAGCGTAATTTCGGGCTGGCAGGATCACTTTGTAAGTAACTGTCGTAATAGGCTTGAAACCATTCATCTTCATTTCCAGTTTTTGAATTTACTTGAATAGTCATACAGTTGTCTGGCGAGTATATATCATGTGGCACGTTGTAAATATTCTTGGAACAAAAAGTGGCAACTTTGGAAGGGGAGCATCTAAAATAATTAAGATAATAATTTACTCATGAATAGTAAAAAAAAACAAGATCTAAGATCTTTCTTCGGCAAAGATCTAAATCACACCCAGCCTCGTCCTCAGGGCCCTACGCGAGGCTCTACGATTGTTTAATCAAAGGATAAGAACGGAACAGAGGCAATTGGAATCCTTGTAGTCCGTACTGGGGAGAATGTTCAATGTTAACTTGAATCGTGAATTTTTTCAACATATAACTAAACTAATCCCCCCTTAAAAAAGATTGATTGATTTATTGATTGATGGTAAGCTGATTCGTTGATAGACTACTTGATCGGGTCATTCCACTCCTTCAATGATAATCTTCGGTGTTTGAGTAAGAACAGAAGGGGAACAGAAGCAATCTTTTGAAGATTCCGGCAAGTGCGCAGACCTAAAAGATTTACGACAAGCAGATTTTAATAACAAAATCTGTTAAAATCAAGTCTTGACTTCTTATTTTGATAAATAGATTTGTCATACGAACAATGAGGTAACCTGGATATCAGAATAAGCATAAGAATTCTGTTTTTCAATTGTGTTTTGCTGATTTTGTGAAAAATTTTCATTTTCTAAGTCTCAGAGTACAGTAAAACCCGCATACTGTATACAGTAGGAACCACAACTTTAAAGAACCTGTACGCTAAGATTTTGGAGGAAATTTGTCCTAAATTTGTGAAAATTGCATTGAAACTGGAAAGAAAGATGTTTCAAAGTATTTTATTTATATGGTTTTACAGTACAGTCTTTAAACCCCCTAAAATTTGGAATTTTTGCTAGGTTAAGCTTAGAAACTGATCGTTCTTACACACGGGCTTTTATTGTACCTATTACACAAACAATAAGTCGTAATTCAACTTTGAGTCGACACTATATTAGTAAATTTATAGTTGTCAACCGGAGGAGGGGTGCTAAATGGGAGGAAGTTTACTTGAAATTATGTTGTAAAACGAAGAGCCACGCCCTAGCTAATAGCTATACCATTCTACTACTGTGAAATTGAATCTTTTGAGGAAAATTGAGGATGAATCAACTGAGGCAAATCCTTCGAGGTGAAATTCGGGCGGTGGAAGGTTTTACTTTTTTTTAACTCCACCTGTAGCCTCCAGCCTACAGAATTTAAGCTTCGACCTCAGCTACAGTTCTTAATAAAAGAAAACCTTTTTGGCTACTCACGGAATGGCAATGATTGCAAAAAGTACTTAAAAAACAATCAGGCAAACAATCACTGTTTGCCAAAAAACCCCAGTTACAGGATGCAACACGCAATTAAATTTTGCCCTATTTCCATACATAGTCTCAGGGAGTGCAAAATTAAAGCTAATAAATATAGCAAAAATAAATGTCATACCCAGTATAAACTTGAACGCTTGATTCTTCACATTCTGGCATATTGGCATCTATGACAAACTTCCTCCATTCCAAAACGAGCCTCATGCCTTTACGCACTTTGATTTTGTACGTGCATGATTTCCGGGTTGAGTCTGAATTAGGCCTAAATAAAATCGTCCCAGAATCTGCAGTGAAATCAGTTCTGCCACATTCAGAAGCATATGATGCCCTGCCTTGTATCACAAAAATGATAACTAGAAATATGAATTCTAAAGATGACCAAAACATAAAACGTGAAGGCATGTTGCCCTGCTTTTCATAGCAAGACCAACCCAAGAAGTTGCCTGACTCAAGAGCCTGTTACTTTGCCGCTCCTTTGTTTTGTTTTTTTAACCTAAGAATTGTTTAGCTATCAGATATGTGTCTGGGTATTCGTAAAGTTTGGACATGACTGCATAACATCCGATTAACTTTGATTGCTTGACTTAAATCCCAGCTTGATCTGTAGATATTCTTTTTGCTGATTTTTTACAAGCATTTCTTGTTTAAGATGTTTTAGATTAACAAAGGTTACCTATCACCCATATCAACAGTGACAGTGTTCATTCGCATGATAACGTATCCTTTGCATTTTTAAGTTTCTTCTAGTCAAAGTACAAACGATAGTGGTACAACACGTTAGTTAAAAACATCGAAAAGCCAAATACCTTGATTTTCTTGTGATCATTTCAAGGTTTGGGGGTACCTATGGGTTGTGTTTATCTCTATCTAGTCGAACACGTTGAAGCTTCAGTAGAATCAAATATCTATATAGCTCAGTCGATACAATCAGAAACAATTTTTCGTGACATCAATTCGTACCATGCACGACAGAAAAAACATCAATTTTTAAAACTCCAAGATTTCTATATAAATACAATTGTACACTATTGAATAACTATGTGTAATAATGATTCGGTGCTGTAGTTTAAAGAAACCGGTACTGTAGGTAATGAAGAACGCGGGGCATATAAGTTGCTTCTCTAATTGTTATCCTAAAATTTCTAAGAAATCAGCTAAACCTAAACAATACGGAGAGCAATTTAATAAGATGAAGAAGTAACAGGTGATTACTCTTTCTGGACTTCGCAAAACACTAGATTTTCTAAGTTCACTGATTCAATACTTCATCATGCTAGGTTTCTTTTTTAATTTTCTTCACCGCATTCGTCTTGTTTCTAGCAAAAAGAAGGAGTTGATTAACCAGCACCAAATACTTTACAATTGATCACAATTTTCAAGCCATTTTCTAGCTGTTCTTTCATTTCATTTCATTTTTAATTATTTCTCAGAGACTTGAAGCAGGTCATGGCATACTTGTATTATACTAGTTTACCATTTTCTCTTCATGATCTCTACCGTGCTAGGCTTGCCCAAAGTCCATTTCCTTTGGTCCATGTGACCGATCCAATTCCATATCCCCCTATTCCGTAGTTCCCTATTCCGCGGCGTCAATGTAACCTGTGTTCCATACGTCAATGTGGAATGGCGGAGTTTCGGATCCAAGGACAGCAGGAGAAGGATCATTGAAATGGACTTCATGAAAAAGGCTTAGGGTAAGTCTACCACACCTTGCTGATTGACAGTTTTCTCGTCACACCTCGCACTGTGGCCAGTGTGGATGACTACTGATCGGGACGCGGGGGAGCACTTGGGCCAGGAGAAGGAGCACCTTCGAATCGATAAGAAGCTTTTTCATCAGGATAAGAAGCACCTGCACTTGAATCACCGTGAGACGCCTTTTCTTCGGGGTACAGAGATCTTGTTCCAGAAGATGGAACACTTACATCATGGTATGAAGGAGGGCCATCTTGGTATAGACTACTACCACCATTCTTTTGAGTATCTGTACCAAGATACGGAGCTGTACCAGCGTTCAAACTAGGAGCACTTGCGTCAGGATGTGATGCTTTTCCAGACGGGTATGGAGCACTAGGACTGCTATAGGGAACACTTGCTTAATTATGTGATCCTTTACTATCAAGACTTTGGACAATCTGGTTCGACTTAGGAGCATTGGCATCAGGAAATGGACTTGAGAAGGGACTTGGAAATGGGCTGGTTCTGCTATCATCCTTGGCGTTGTCCTTGTAACTCTGACCTTGGTCGGAAGGATACGGAGCATTGTCACCAGGGTAAGTGTTTGCCATATGGTAGGACACTTTTTCGTCAGAATAAGAGAATTTTTCGTTGGGTTTTTCGCTGAGACTTGGAGCGCTGGCGCCATGTTGAGAAACTCTTTCTTTCAGAGTATCGCTCTTTGGCTTTGCAGCATTTGTATTTGGAAACGGACTTGCAAAGGGGCTAGGGAAAGGATTTTGGAATTGAGTGCCTTTGCCATCGCTCTTAATGCTTTCCAATTTCTTTTGAGAATTCCCGCAAAAAGCAGGAGTAGCATCTGTCCCATAATGCGGAGCTGTATCCATAGGATAAGGAGTACTTTGACCAGGATATGGGCTCGTAGTCTGGTGTAATCTATCGTCATCAAAACATGAGGACTTTTCAGTGATATTTGGAGCACTGGCTCCTTGGTGTGCAGACGTGTCGGTGGGGTACGGAGCATCTGTCCTATATAGGGGAGTTGTGTCCGTGGGATATGGAGCAACTGGACCAGGATATGGGCTTGCAGAAGTGCATTGACTGAAAATTTTATCCATTCCAACACGACTCTATGGCCACTCCTTACTTTGATTGTGTATTTGCACGACTTCCTTATTGGATCTGAATTAGGCCCAAAAGAAATCTTTCCTGAACTTTCTGTTAACGATGTTTTCCCGCATGCTGAAGTGTCTGTTGCTGTACCAGGTATTTTATATATAAAACTTACTGCGAGAAGTATGAATTCCAAGGATGACCAGATGATACTTGAATGCATCTTTCCCTGTTCAATTCAAGCCAGAAAAAGCTGCCTTTCACAGAACAAGAGTCGCTGGTAGTTCGAGTCTTGTAAGCTCCATTCACTTTGGTAATGTTAATCGATTTCTTGCTTTTCGTAGACACGGAAGCATGAAAACTCAGAAGGATTTTCTTATCCAGCGTCTAGCCAAGAAGGCAAGCTGAGGATCCCGCGATGTTTGTCTGTTTGTTTATATGCTTAAAAAATTTTTCGAGAAATAAACAGCTTAGGGAAGAACAACAATCACTGACGTAATAAGTTGACGTCATCGTAGTTCCCTCGGAGCTTTCAATACAGCACTCAGCACTGCAATTCGAGTATAGCAAATCAGAACATTCTATTCATTTATCACGATAATGGACTTTGTCAGCTTGGGGGAGGGGAAGGGAGGGGTTGAATTTGTATAAACTTACAGAGGGACAAATAACTACCTAAAAGTTTTGTCCACCTAAAGCAACAATCTCTAAATTTCTTTTGGGCTAACACATCCGGTTTTTCAAGGAGTGATTCTCTTCTCTGATGAAGCTGAGAAGCTTACAACTTCAAGGATGATGCCTCGTTGACCTCGTAGTTCATATAACTTACTTTGAAAGACCTCGTTGTGCATGGAGTTTTATAGGATAGGCTTTTCTGTAGTTGTCATCCAGCAGAAGAAGCTGTAAAACCTTAAGCTTCTNGACTTTGTCAGCTTGGGGGAGGGGAAGGGAGGGGTTGAATTTGTATAAACTTACAGAGGGACAAATAACTACCTAAAAGTTTTGTCCACCTAAAGCAACAATCTCTAAATTTCTTTTGGGCTAACACATCCGGTTTTTCAAGGAGTGATTCTCTTCTCTGATGAAGCTGAGAAGCTTACAACTTCAAGGATGATGCCTCGTTGACCTCGTAGTTCATATAACTTACTTTGAAAGACCTCGTTGTGCATGGAGTTTTATAGGATAGGCTTTTCTGTAGTTGTCATCCAGCAGAAGAAGCTGTAAAACCTTAAGCTTCTCATATCTGAAGCAGTTTCCAATAATGAATCTTTTAACGGGCAACAGTTGCTAGCAGTGAATTTCTGGGGAACATGTCAATTTCTGTCATCCTTTGATTCAAGTGACTCACACTGAAAGTGGATTTAACAGGCCCTCGTCTACACATGCACTCACTGGCCCTGGGTTATTCAGTTCTCAGTAGGCAGAAAAGTATAATGAAATTTTGAAGGATTGCAAGACTTGTAGGTTATTCAAAAGAATATGATCTAAAAACATAAATTTCTAATTTTGAACTAAAGAGTTTCAAATATAAATATTCATTATTTGGCAGATAATTAGAAATGAAACTTGACTTCTTTGTCACCAGGGGCAATTTAATTCTGCAGGGATTTCGTTCATCGCCTGCCTGGTTTTATTAGCTACTCAGATTCACTGAAGCTATAATGTCTTTCGACGAAGTTTCGAAAGAAAACTTTTCTAACACAATTCTACCCATTATGCAACGCAGCTTAAATAAATTTCAGATTTACTACGCTTCTAAAGAAACAATTAAATTAAAAATTAATTACAGCAAGAATATGCGAGTCAAAATCAAACCCTTGCGCTAAAAATGCCCATGAAGAGTACTTCTTCAATCAAAACACTTTCACGTGGCGGCCATTTTGTTTTTTGGCCTAAGCAGCTGCTTCGCTTTACGAAAATTTCTGATAAGGAAGATAGAAACTCTACTGTTTCGAAGGTTACCTTTTTACTTGTTCTTTCCTACGATAAACAAACTGAGACCGTGGCCATTTAGTAACTTGTGATGACAATGGCAGCCTCGTGAAAGTGCCATCCGTGAAAGTGTGATGCTAGTTGCAAAAAGAAATAAAGTGTCATCCATGTAAATACAAAATCCCAACGTCAAACTTTAACGATAACACTTTTATGAGTAGAGTAAGTAAAAATCTTCGTAACAGAACCTAAATTTTCACACAGAAACCTGCAAAACGACATCATCATTCACAAAATATTTTAATTATAAGAGAGGTATATCTCCCATATGAAGGTGCTATTTCCATAAAAGTAGAGCGTTAAAAATGTTTGTTTTAATTATTTTACCAACAGGAGGAATTCTTATGAGCCACCCCGTTCAAAATGGTTGAGATGGGCCTTTGTTGTCTTGCATATTTTCGAAGGTCCTCATAGATACCTAAAAATTCCTCAACAGTGCAAAGTTCGTTGTTAAGTGTAAACTGATAATAATTTAAAAATATGACAATGTACTAGAATAGTGATAATACACAACGTTTCGAGCTTAACTCTTCATCGGGTGTCACCTGATGAAGAGTTAAGCTTGAAACGTTTTGTATTATCACTATTCTAGTACATTGTCGTATTTTTAAATTATTATCAGTTTACATACGCCTAACGACGTACTACACGCAGCACAAACATTGTTATTTATTCGTTGTTAAGTGTTCACTGTTGCAGGACTTAAATCTGTACTTGTTGGTCAAGTCTAATATTGACGAAAACGCTTGAAGTAGTTAGTCTTCCGGCTTAATCCTGAGCAACAAGCAACCCATTAAAACTGAATCGAAAAAAATAACAAACCCAACATTACACTTGCAATATACGTGCGAATTAAACTATAACAGAGAAATGTTGACTTTCAGTTCTTAACATGCTTGAAGCCCTCTTTACTCAGCATATGGTATCCACATCGAACAATAATATCTCAGGCTTTTCAATCCGTCTGCAACTGTTTCAATTGGGAGGATAGCCTGGTGCAGTAGGAGGCGGAGGAGCACTTGCCCCTTGGTAAGCAGCGCTCTTCTCAGGGTATGGAGCATCTGTAGGATACGGAGCCGCAGCACCAGGATATGGGGCAGCAGTACCAGGATACGGGGCAGCAGCACCAGGATAAGGGGCAGCAGCACCAGGATAAGGGGCAGCAGCACCAGGATAAGGGGCAGCAGCACCAGGATAAGGGGCAGCAGCACCAGGATAAGGGGCAGCAGCACCAGGATAAGGTGCAGCGGCTGATGTTGGCGGGTACTGAGCATCTCCTGTTGGATATGGTGCAGGTGGTTGGCCATGTTGTGGAGCTGGATACCCTGCACGATAAGAAATGATTGAAAAACCCCTCACATAACGATTCATCAACCAATGATTTCGAGCCCTGGTTATTTTTTGGGCCTTTAGAACACCCCTTAAAAATCTGGCAAGAATTCTCATATTTTATGTTTCTCGTCATGTTATCTGATCCCTTTACCTCGAATTCAAAGACAATTTGGTTGCAAAAGTAATTTTCGAAAGAAAACGTGTTTACGTTTCGTCATGATAGGACTAGTTTCAATCGTTGCAATTATGTCTTCAAAATACTTAAGCAAAGTAACAACATTTACATTATTCATTGCAAAGAGCATCAATTTAAGAAAAAACTACAAAAGGAACAATACATTTTAATAACGTTTCCAGCAAGTACATATACTTCTCCTGCTCAATTTCAGTAGCTTAGGAACTAAATCAATGGTAGAGAATTCTCAAACTATTTACGAAGGATGCCAATCTTGTCCCCAAATCAGTTCGCGGCTCTAACTCTACTCTGGGACACAAGTGGCTTTTCGACAATCTGACTGGTTGTTCAAAAACAATAAAAAACATAAATTATTTCTTGAAAACTAATCATCAAATAAGCAGATTTGGGCGGATTTTCGTAACATGTACCAGGGTGCTCACTCGGCTTCGCCATTAGCGTATGATGTAACAACACCCTGGGAACGAGGTTGGAAAGATGTAACAGTTCATTAGAAAACAAATGCAATATCAGTTACCTTGATAAGGGGGCATATTCGATGCAGCGCTATAAGGTGGAGGAGCTCCCGGAGGTGGTATCACACCTTGAGGAGGGGGTGCAGCTGTTGGATAAGAACCTGTACCATATGAAGCTTGTTTGGTCTGTGTTACGACAGCCATTGCTGCCGGTTGTGTTGGTGTTGATTGGTATGTTCCACTCTGAGCATGTCGTCTTTGTCTCCTTCTGTAGCAAAAGAATCCACAACAACCGACGATAATTAAAACTGCAATTGCTAGACCAATGAATGCCATCTTGGATGCGGTTTTAGCAGCTTTAGCAGTTTCTATAACAACAAACAAATTTTGTAATTGATAACAGTAACCCTCAATACAAAACATTTCTCAGAAACCTTCTGAATGCAAAATTTTGAGGAAATTCATATGGCACTAAGTATAACACACACAAGAGCTTTGGCATTTTGGCCTAAGCAAATTCTTGAAACACAGTGAATAAGTCAACAATAGGCTAGAGAAAATGTGAAACAAGACGAGAAAAATTAAAACTACACAACAGAGCGTTAAAAAAATATGATTTACGTGACATTTATCATCAAGGGAGCTCCGAAGTAAAGTTCAGTCATTTTAATACAAAGTATTTCACGAAGTTTACTTCGGAGCTCCCTTGATAATAAATGCCACACAAATCATATTTTGTAAAACGCATCTGTTGTGCAGGTTTTAATTTTTCTCCTGTTCTTTCTCTGGTTTGGAGGTAGAGGCAAAATTGTCCTTTTGAAGATTAATATTTCAACTCTCAAAGCACCACTATCAACAAAGAAGGTATCTATGTTCAAGCTGACCATTGAGGTATGTTTTAAAAATGTTTTCGGAATGATTCACGCTAAATTCTCATCACTAGGGTCGACCAAATCTGTATACTTTTGGGGACACCCAGTATAACATGGTCCGTACCAACATAACACAATGGTAAAAAGGCAATTTTCTTAATTTCCTAATAGTGATTATTTAAAAAAAAGATGCAAAGTCGAAGTGGTAACAATGAAGTGAAAGGTTCGAGTGAAAAAATGTCTTGTATTGGACACTTTCGTTGGTCAACAACGTGCGCTTTTTGATGATTAGTGGTTTTGTTATAGTGGTTTTCGCGACCGTCTGTTTTAAAAACCTCATTTTTCTGTAACTACAGCCGACAATGAACAGATTCTTATTCAATAGGGTATTTGATGATGAATTTAGTGCCATATAGATTTCATAAAAATCTTGCATTCAGAAAGTTTTTCAGAACATTTGATTCATCTTGTGGGTTACTTTTTGGCCCACCCTTCATAAATGTACTTAAAACGATGCCTCAAGGGCTTATTTTGATACCGTGGGGGTCAACGGCCAGAGCAATCTCTTGTCTTTTTAAACAGGGTGACTTAGAAAAAGTTTCGAAATTTGAAAAATTCACAAAAATCTTTCATACAGCTTTATATACCGGGTGCGCCAAAAAAAACTATCCACGTTTGAAAAATCGTAGTACCTAGAGTACTGGATGGATTTGAATGAATCAAAGTTTGGTTGATAGCAGAAAGACTGAAATATTTTTGTGATTTTTCTNAAAACACTTGATCAAATCTACAGAAATTTCTCACACCGAACAATGCAAATTACAGTTTTTCACGAGTATCGGATGTCGTCTGCACTTGTATTGCCATGGGATTGGAAATCTTTAGTATTTCTTTAAGAATTCATTTCCTATAACGCGGGAGAGACTGAGAGAGATTAAATGCTGTTGCATCTTGTTCTATGCGGGAGATTTCGTACGATTCGATCGAGTGTTTTAGGCCTGTTTTCAGCCATTTCGCAACATACGAATTTTCGTAAAGTTGAATTTATCTATGTTTTCTCTGCTGATAAAAACACGAGAAAAATCACAAAAATACTTCAGTCTTTCAGCTATCAGCCAAAATTCAATTCATTCAAATCCATCTAGTACTCTAGGTACTACGATTTTTCAAACGTGGATAGTTTTTTTTGGTGCACCCGGTAGCTTCATATCACCGTGAAATCAATATAACAAGGACTAGGAACATGAAACATTGTAGCTAGACTATATTCCGAGTGCTGAATTCGAATCTGAAGTAAAAAAATTCGTGCAATGGAATTTGGAAAAATTTCCATAATGGCAGCTGTTCGTCGAAGTGGTGTATTATTGATAATTTATCTGCACATACATGTCAAGTCAAAATTTTCAAAAGAATTCCAGCCTAACACAAAGAGTCTTATGTGACCCAGGAACACCAAATGCCTGGGCCACCTAAAAAACAAAACAAAATACACTATATGGAACAAGGAAATAGCGGCTATGAAAATATCCAGATACAGGTAGGCGACTTCTTTTGAGATTTTATGACTTTATGTCATAAATGTTAGCCTGCGTGCAGCCTCAACGCTCCTCACCCAAAGAGTAGAGTTGAGGAGCGTCTACTCTTTGGGTGAGGAGCGTTGAGGCTGCACGCAGGCTAATAAATGTTAGCAATTACACAGAGGATTTGTATTTAACTTTATGACAAAATTTTCTGAGAAGAAATGGTCTTTAATGGAGAAAAAAAGCTTCAGGTAAACTATTAAATACATGCTGTGAATCAAAGCAAGAAATGCTTGCATTTTAAATTCAAAAATAAAACTGAGTAACTTCCTCACCTGGCGTTCTGTACGCAATGTAGCCGACGATGAATCCCCTGTTTGACGATCTTGCATAACCTCTCGTTTTGAATTCAAGTTCAAGATGATAATAACGAGTTGTCTTTGAAAAGGGAAGTAAAATGCCACAATAATAATTCTTGTTCTCATATGATGTCAAAACTGATTTTTCACCTGAATGAAAAGAAATGTCACCTGCAATTGCATATTGGTAAAGCAGATGAAGCTTGGTAAAGTTAAGACCACTATTCTCCACATTTTTCAAAAAAGAATCTAAACATGTGACTTAACTATTGAGCGAGCCAGTAATTATTTCCTGATGTTTCCCCTCTTGGCTTCTCTTTGGCAAAAACCAACAAAAATCAAGTCTTTCTGAAATATTCTCCTGCAGTACTTTTGGTTCTCAGACCATAATCAATTAAAAAGAAACGATTGCAATTAAATTTTTTAATTCTAATCTATAAAAAACAATTTATTTTCTTCTTTGACGAATTTCTTACTGTTTGCTGCTGTTACAGTGCACCATTTTATGTTACACCGAGCTACAAATAAATTAAACCAGGCTGTGTCAAAATGTCAATAAAAAACTTTGTACATATGAGAAACTCAAAACAGGTTTGAAATTTCACCCAGATCTGAGTTGAACTCGATGTCTGGTCAAAGCCCTTATAGTGTTTACATGGAAAATGCGATTTCTAAGTCAAACCGGATGATGAACAAGATGAACAGCAAGGGCAAGAAGAACCTCAGTATTAAAAAAGGTCATTTGATAATTTTTTCGCATTTTAAGATGAAGGGGTTGCAATAAATAAATGCATGTCTTACATAGGTATCTGATGGGACTACGCCATGCCACCATCAAAATTCAATACGCTAAATGTACCTTTTCCAAAAAACTTTAGTCCTATAATTCAGTTCAAAGGAAATTCCTCTTCTGCATTTATTTGCATTATAACTTGATATTATTCTCTCAACAGTGCTCCTTTCACTGCGCCAGCTTGTGGTCAGATATTGAATCAGGAAAGTTCTCAGCATCATGCCAAAAAAATCTCTCATTGCTTGTTTACTTGGTACCATCTTGAAATCAAAATGAACAGCAACAATACATGTCTCAGACCAGGGCGAAACTTCATGTGAACGCAAAAATAAATAAGCTATCTGGGCAATATTCAGATCAGGGTGAAATATTAAACCGGTTTGAGTTTCTCAAGTAAACTTAGTGTGAAATGCTCCTCTAGCAAAGCTTCTTTAATTTTCACTAATTTTGAAAAAAGGTAATTTTTAGTACAAACAGGAGGGTATTACCTTTCAATCTCAGCCTTTCAGAACTACTTTGACATGACCAGCTAGATGTTTTGTAGATGCTAACATCCATAAAATTCATTTTTATCACATAGTCCGATGGCACCTTGATGTCCCACTTACAATCCTTCCACAAAGTTGGGTAACCTGCTGGCCATTTTGGTGAAAAGATTATGCCAGATTTAGAATAACGTGTTGAAGTGCTAGAATGGTGTAAAAAAAAAAAAAATACATCACATTGAAGCTTCCTTTAAAAATCTGGGCTACAGATTTTATGAGATACAAAACATGGGGGGAAAAAGGCAAGCCTGTAACATATGATACAAAAACTTAAAACAAAGCTTAAAAAATGGAGTGGACTAGGTATAGTCCTGAGTAAAATGGGGTGGAGGAAGCTCATTGCATAGGCTAACTTAGATATGAAAATTTAGTTGGTTGGAATTAACCTTTTCATTCCATAATAGACGATTCCGAAAAAGATGGCGTCGGGGGGCATTTGACCAAGATGCATTGCGTTCTATAATAGAATCTACAGTGATTCTATAGAAATTCGATCATCAAACGCAATGCATCTTGGTCAAATGCCCCTCGACGCCATCTTTTCCGGAATCGTCTATTACGAGCGATTTTAGTCAAATCATATTTCGCAAGATTGCTAAAATAGGCCTTCCATTAGATTCATGTCCATGCACATGTGAACTTCTAAACTATGACAAACTGTGTTTTCTACCAAAAATTGAAACATAGCTTTTAAGGTAGTAGTATCAAATAACAATTAAGGTGGTAGTATCGAGTAAATTTTCCATTCTAAATAAAGGTGTCCACATTGTTCTATGGTTTGAAAGAATGTAGAGTGTTATTGCGAAAGTAAGGAAAGGAATAAAGTTTTAGAAATTTAGGGAGACTATTTCAATCCCAAGTGGAATAACGAATTAACTGAAATCCATGTCAAGCTTACCTTCTGCAAGATGAACTTGAGCTGACTGGCTGAGTCTTTAGTGCAGTCTTATAACTTGCTACAAAACTTTCAGAACTTGATTGAGTTGAATAGAATTCAATCTTCATACACTCATCAATTGTATAAATGTTATGAGGTAGACTTGCAGTGTTTTTTGAGCAGAAGTCTGATACTTTCTCTGCATTGCACCTGTGAAATATTACAGCCAGGAATTATTATTAGCATACAATAAAGAATGGTTGGGATGACTGGGTGCAAATAGGTAGGCCAGGGATGGCCACACTGAATAGTTGTGCACTTGTAAGTGGAATTCCTATAGTTTCAAAGACAATAAACTTCTTGTTCTTCTAAATATGCTTATATATAACCAAATAAAAAAGGCAAGATCTGTTTTGTGACCTTTCAATTATAAACCATGAATTATCTTCAAAAAGTTGGGGGAGTATCATCGTACCACTGGTGCATTTTAGTAAAGCTCTTTTGAAATTCCAAAGAAAGTGCATAAAACAATATAAACAGCCTAATCTGAATTAAAGATCTTTTTGTTGCTGGCCATCCCCCTTTCAAATAAAAGACAACCTCAGCCTGACTTCAAGTAACAGCTTGGTCTATCACTATCAGCTGTCCCAAAGGACAGTAGGGTATACAGGAATAAAAAGGGTAAGCTTGGGGGCAAATGGATAACGGGAAAAATGTAAATAAATTTCGTGAAAATCGCAATTCACAGATTTTCTCCAGCTACAACTGTTTGAACTATCTTCCTTGATGTTTATGACTGTTGAATTGATTTATATAAAAGTGTGTGATATACCATTTTCCTGCAATCAACACTACCTATTTTACCCCCAGCCTACCCATTTTACCCCTGCATACCCTATAATCAGACCTCATTAATGTGCGCGAGCGCACGAGCGCCGCTCGCAGGCACAAAATATCATTCCACATTTGATGTTGGCATCTTTACTATACTCGGAGTGATTTGATTGCAGGCACATTTTTCCCAGTCATTTGCTCGCAGGCACAGAATACTTTTAATGAGGCCTGCCTATAATATAGCTATACAAGGTTGAACAATTCTTACACCAAAACATTTCAAAAGGGCTCTTTCAACCAGCAAGCTTGACGTGTGACATCTCTCTGTTATGGCCATTTTCATGGACCATGGACCACAAAAGAGATGCGTCCGCAAAGCATGCCAGTTGAAGATGTCCCTTTCATCAAATTAGTTAACACCTTTATCTAAAAGCTTAGGCTAGTTTTGGTATTTTCCTTGCCATTATTGGCAACTTGGTTTTTGGAGCTTTTCATCGAAACCTCAAACTTTCTCTTAGGCGACGACAAGCGCTGCAAAAATGGCTGGAAAAGAGGTAAAGCGTGACAACCCTTCATTCGACATCCCCAAAAATATCCTCTTCTTGTCCATTGCAAAGAAAGCAAGAGAATGACTTAGCAATGAATTACCTTGTTGGTAAATCCAAGCTATCAACAGTCATTGTTTAAGGGCCTGTTTACATGGGAGTTTTCAGCCTGGGTTGAAATTTCAGCCAGTTTATCCGAGGTGAAATTTCATCCCTCCTGTACAGTCAAATGCTTGTAAATATCAGTTTGTCATTACATGGAAAAAGTTTAGTCCATGGCTGAAATTTCAGCTCGGTTTGGGCTAGCTAAGATGAAACGTTAATCCCTTATTTAGTGTGTTAATCCCCATTGTTTTGCAAGACATGTGCCCAAGTAAAAGCAAATATTTTTTCAGCCTGGGTTGAAATATCGATGGCTCATGCGTTTTGTCTAGTTTTGGCACTAGACAAACTTTCAGCCAGGGCTGAACCTCTTCATGGCAAAATGGCAAAATAATTTGACCTCAGGTAACAGGGCTGAAGTTTCAGCCTCGGCTAAAAACTCCCATGTAAACAAGCCCTAAATCACAATTTAGATTGAAGAATAACTCCCTTGCAATTAAAATTTAAAGGACGAGAACCAACCCAGATTGGAAAGTTTGCAGAATGTGAGGTGAATTTCTTCTGAATTCGGGGTGTGAATCACTGTGGAATTAAAAGTGCGCTGAGGATTGATCCTCAGCGCATGTCAAATTTCCCAGTCTCATCAACAACCTGAGAAAACACCCCTTCTGGCTTCTAATTTTGCATCATTCAATCAAAAAGGGAATTCTTCAACCAAAATTGTAATTGGAACAATGACTTTGTCAATGCATCAAAAATAAATAATTGCTAGAACAACTGATGCAGCAATATGGAAATTTCTTGATAGGCATTTTATGATCTTTTCCACTTGACTTCCTCTCTTTTCAGCTTGTGGTTGTTGAGGTTGAGTGTGTAGCAACTTTCAATATCCCCATAATATAATTAAAATTTAAAATTCACAAGCAGCATAAAATCGAATGGAATCAAAAGCTATGTGAATTTCATACCCGATATAAACCTTAACACTTGAGTCTCCACATTTCGGCATGTCTCCATTAACAACAAACTTCGACCACTCCAAAACAATCCTTAGGCCAGTTCGCACCTTGATGTTGTATTTGCAAACCTTGCCCGAGCTTCCTGATTTAGGCCCAAACATAATCGTCCCGCGATCTGCTGTAAATGTCGTCTGGCCGCATGATGATGAGTTCGAGACAGCGTTCAGGTTGTCAATTATACATGACAGGATTAGTAGAACAGAAAAGAAGGCATCAAATTGATTCATCTTGCTTTTTCTTGGCCTTTTCGTCGCAACTACTGCATCAACATCAGCTTGCAGGCGTGAAGTGACCTCTCCTCCTCTCCTTAGTCCTTTCTCAAATGTTTACTGCTCCTTCGCAATCTTAACCTTAACCTTGACTTACTACATGAACTGTACTACAGAAGCTGCACAAAGCACTAAAATCTGATTGGCTGACAAATTCGACGCGCCTCCAAGAATTAGGCCAATCACATAGTGTGAAAACAACAACAAGGGCACATTTTGCCTGTTTTTACGTTTTTACCACACGTTTACATAGGAAATTCGAAACATTTAGAAACGCTTTAGTGTACTTTTGAATTCTTTAGATTTGGAAGATATATTAACCAAACTTGTTCCATGCATGCCATGCAAGCTACTGCGCAACCCCACTTTGGAGGGAACAGTTTATCTCAAGTTTCGGGAAACACTACAAATTAAGAACCATGCATTCCAAACCGGGAGACAACCCTCCACTGCCATGATTGTAATCTTTGTGAACAAGTTGCGTGAAACAAATCAACTACACTACCAAAACCAGCGCAGCAGATAAACAATTCAATTCATTGCAGAAATTCGAGTTTCGAGTCAATGAATTCACGAAAGAGTAAATGAATGAATGAACGAATGTATGAATGAATGAACGAACGAACGAACGAGGTAGGCGACGAATCCAGTTGCTTGTTTATAGGCACATCGCCAAATCTTAACAATTTACTTGCTTAAATGCTATGCTGTTGATTTTCTTCCGTACCGGGTGAGCTAAAAGTATATCTATTGTTTGAAAAAATGAATTCTAAAAAAACTTTCCAGCCGATTTGAAACTTTACAACTCTTTTGCCTAACTGAATCGAGATCAAGTATGCTCTTCATGAAAACGATTGGCAAGAACGATTTGTATCAGATGCCTTATCGTTTCTGCACTTTTTACAGCTTTTGGGCTATGTAGGCTAATTGCTGGGTGCAAAGAGAAATAGCGCATCAAACCTTGAGAATAAAATCTCAATAATCAAATTCAAAACGAAGCGAAACGAAATGAAGGCCGGAAGGGCCTGAAAATCTCACAAAACAGTCGCATGGCTCATCTTGAACTATGATAACCATACTTAACTATTTTAAAACAGAGAACACATCTTTATATTTGCTATTGTTGGACCTTTTCTTCGAATCTATTCTTCTGGACGCTCGTAAAATCCTCCCTATCAAGTAGCTTTAGCAAAATGAATCAATACAGCTTCAGTCGAGAACCACGATAAAAACATTTTTGTTTAGAAGGCACAGTCTATAACGCCAACGACAACTATTGTATGTTATGAATTTTGATTCAAGAATGATGATAGCATGACTGTCATACCATAATGTTGTTCGTACTAAAAAATTTAATTTCCTTAGTGATTTTCATTTTGTGACCATGGGTGCCGACGTGCCTATCTTCAGCATCTCAGTTCGAGCCAGTCCAATCCGTCCAAAAAGTCAGCAGAACATTCAAATCTACTTAAATTGTTTGAATAAAGCACTTTAATTGCTCTTGCCTGCTGCTTAAATTCTTACGAAAAACAACGTGGTGAACTTTAGAAATCTTCAAAACAACGTAAAACATGTGCTTGCGATTCACTTCTTCAAGATGATAAATTAACAAGAGAGAACAAAATTCAAAGTATATTCCAGGTGAGCAAACAAGGATTTTGAAGCAATTTAAGTGCTTCTCAGTGCAAGTGAATAAGAAGATCAGAATACAATTTTCTGCTTGCATTCAACTTTTGCGGCTGGATGTAAGAAGCTTGAAAGATGAATACCTTTATATTCTTTTTGGGTGAGTATTTTTCTTGCTAGAACGATTGAAAGTGCACTTTTCGTGGCAGTCTATTTTGGTGCAAGAAAACCAGGGTGAATATTATGAAACAAAATATTCACGTCTCCGGGAAGACAAAGCGATTTGAGGTTGTGAAGAATATATTTGACACCTATGCGTGCATTCAATCAAATCAAAATGAACAAAGAGAGAGAAAACTTATGGTTGGCTACGCTGAAGGTGTGAAATCTATTCTTGAAGCGTGAAATTGCTTATTATTTTGTTTTATAAGGTTTGTTTACTTCCTTCACCTTTTTTCGCTATGCAAGAAAACTTTTATCATTGTAAGTCAAACAAGGATAGAGCAAATCATCCACGTTAATTTTCACCTTGACGTACCGTTCGATTTGTATCAAATTAAAAAATCAGTGTAACGTTTCTGTTCTAGCTAATCCCGTTCAGATCTTTTTCTTACCATTTTCGTTGGTCCAACTTCGGACGAAAGTAATTTGCAATTGGTTCTAGGCCGTTCTATTGGCTCAATGAAATTACAATAGCCAAGTTTTGTGTTTCAATTTTCAATCTTTTATGTTGTGTTTCGCCTTGAGTTCCATCAGTTTCCTAATGGAAAAGTCTATCATCAATCAATACACTTCTTTATCTTTAGGCTGCCTATCTTTGGCATACGGTTTCAACTGTCCAGATTGGCTAAAAGCTGGACCAAGACCACCTACAAGTTGCGTGCAGCCAACAGATCCACAAAACAGACCACGATCAAAACTGGAGTCATGGTTCACTGAGCAAATGTTCAATGATTTATTCCCAAAGGCAAATCTAGGCCATGGTCCATCAAATTGCAGACCGTATAACTACAAAGCCTTTGCCATTGCTGCACGGTATTTTCCCAAGTTCGGAACAGAATATGTGACCAGGGATCCGGAAGGAAAACCATTACGTACGTCATACACGAGTGATGAAACATACCGTCGGGATCTTGCGGCTTTCTTCGCTCACGCAATCCAGGAAACGGGAGAAAACAATGGACATTTGTACCAAGTTCTGCCTAGACAACAAGCGGATGATTGTTTTTACCGTGGTGGTTTCTTCAATTGGTTCGAAGGTGGCCCATACTCTCCTTTCGTCAAGAACAAAGGGCTGGACCCCAAGGACGGTGAATTCTGTGTGCCTGCAGCCCGCTATTGTGATGCAGGATCTGATACAAAATGGTTCTACCCTTGTGCTAAGGGGTCGTCGGGTGGATATGTCAAAGGTGAGACACTGTAGTATATTTTTATCAAAACAAAATTCAAAAGTTTAAGAATCTGAGAAATGTGCTAAAGTCTGACAAGAAATAAATGTTATTTGGCTGTAAAATAGGGATCGAATAATACCATTCATTGGATAACTCTCAATGTGAGCTGGAGTCAACGCGGTTCTTAAGTGTTTTTAGGTTTTAACTTTGGGGATTCCATAGCCAATTTTTCGCAAAAGCATTCTGAAAAAGTTATATGCTTTCTGAAAACCCGTGTCCTCCTAACTTCATAGGGAACATTTATCCTTTGTTAGACTGTACTGTAGAACTATCCTTACTGCTTAGTTACTTTTCTTTACCTTACCAAAATCTCAAATAATAGTTTCTACACTGCAGTCAACATTTAATGGTAGCAAAAAACTTCATTCAACTTCGCCAAATTGTCTTCGTTAACCAATCTTTTTGTTTCCTGGAGGTACGGGGAGGCCTAAAGAAGAATTCACATTAGAAGCGTTGTTCTTGACGCATTCTGAATAATACTGAAGTGCGGCGATGACGCATTGCCAATGCGACAAAGTTGGATAATTTGAACTTTATCGAGCCACCCCGAATTATGTGTTCTATTATAAAAACCCTCTTGCACTCACTATGAGTGAGTTAGCCACCCATATTTCAAAGCATCCTATGTGGCTTTACTTACTGCATTTACTTCTGTTGCTTGGCTAATCGGCCGTAGACATTTCATAGTTTGCAGTCACTTATAGTTGTACTTGCGTGTCAATCAAAGCAATGGATTATATTATTTTAGAAGCTGCCATTGTTGTTGCATCAGCAAGGATGCAGTCATGTCTTTTCAACATACCTTTATTTCTTTTTACAGGATGCTACTTTGGCAGAGGAGCAATTCAAATTTCATACAACTACAACTACGGCTTATTCCAGCGTTTCTTGAATGACGAAGGCATCACTCATGATGGAAAACCAATTGACATCTTGGCCAACCCTAACCTCGTTATGACTAAAACAGATCCACCGCTAAGCATCCTCGCATCCATGTGGTTCTACATGACGCCACAAAGTCCAAAACCAGCTATGCACGACATTGTCATAGGTAATGTAATTTTCTATCATTGGGCATCTTCATCGAGCATTTCAAAGCTGGAATAGTTTGACATTTACTAACAACCTCTTACATTTTGACAATAGGGGGATATAGAAAACAAACCTCGATTCCAGTTCGAGGTTGGTAGAACACAGCAAATTTAGAAAATGGCATCTAAAGGACGAAAAGACATTTTTAACTTTAACGCATCCTGTTATTTTTGTTGTTATTGACTTTTTTCAGAGATAAGATGTGACATCACAGTTACTCAGGTTTGGACGTGAAGGGTCATATGATTATGTGTAATTAGACAAAAATATTTCAACAGATGATTACGTTAAACATGGCAGAATCTAAGTATTTGCCAGCATCCTTTCCGTCTTGTAGAATTTTGATTTGATAATACTGCACTCTGATAGAAGGTAAGGATCTTTGCAAAATTTCTTTTCTGCCATCTGTAGTGGAATCGCTTCGTAGCGTTCGTCGTATTGTGAGCGATTCCTCCATTCCAATGCCGTAGAGACAACGGTATTCCTATTAAGATGTTCACTATGTGTCAACTTTGCAGAATTAACATGTGCTTTTCAACTTGCATTACAGGAAACTGGGTCTCCCCCGATCCTGCCTACTCTGGAGGAGTATTCGGTCCAACGTCACTTGTCATCAACAACGAATGCGGAGGCGAAGACCCAGGAGTCCTTGGAGGAGCAGGAGAGAGCAGACGTATAAAGGCACTGAAATGGTTCTGCAAATATTTTAATGTCAGGTATACCATTGGCTCAGAGGAAACATTATCCTGCAAGTTGTTCAACGGTGGCAGGCGAAAGTTTACCTTCCCCGATAACAGAAAAATCGGTAATTCATGGGATGCCGATTGGAAAACATCATGGGATTCAAGCAAGCCATGCCGATGTGCGATGCAGACGTATCAAGGGTATATACCAGCATTTGATCCCGCAGTGATGCCACATTTCACTGCGTTGAATGGAAGACATAAGAAATGGTGCGAGGAGCTTTATCAAGCTGGGTGGAGAAATCAAGGCTGTGCTTCGTATAAAGGAAAGTAAAAACATTTNCTAAAAAATTTAATTTCCTTAGTGATTTTCATTTTGTGACCATGGGTGCCGACGTGCCTATCTTCAGCATCTCAGTTCGAGCCAGTCCAATCCGTCCAAAAAGTCAGCAGAACATTCAAATCTACTTAAATTGTTTGAATAAAGCACTTTAATTGCTCTTGCCTGCTGCTTAAATTCTTACGAAAAACAACGTGGTGAACTTTAGAAATCTTCAAAACAACGTAAAACATGTGCTTGCGATTCACTTCTTCAAGATGATAAATTAACAAGAGAGAACAAAATTCAAAGTATATTCCAGGTGAGCAAACAAGGATTTTGAAGCAATTTAAGTGCTTCTCAGTGCAAGTGAATAAGAAGATCAGAATACAATTTTCTGCTTGCATTCAACTTTTGCGGCTGGATGTAAGAAGCTTGAAAGATGAATACCTTTATATTCTTTTTGGGTGAGTATTTTTCTTGCTAGAACGATTGAAAGTGCACTTTTCGTGGCAGTCTATTTTGGTGCAAGAAAACCAGGGTGAATATTATGAAACAAAATATTCACGTCTCCGGGAAGACAAAGCGATTTGAGGTTGTGAAGAATATATTTGACACCTATGCGTGCATTCAATCAAATCAAAATGAACAAAGAGAGAGAAAACTTATGGTTGGCTACGCTGAAGGTGTGAAATCTATTCTTGAAGCGTGAAATTGCTTATTATTTTGTTTTATAAGGTTTGTTTACTTCCTTCACCTTTTTTCGCTATGCAAGAAAACTTTTATCATTGTAAGTCAAACAAGGATAGAGCAAATCATCCACGTTAATTTTCACCTTGACGTACCGTTCGATTTGTATCAAATTAAAAAATCAGTGTAACGTTTCTGTTCTAGCTAATCCCGTTCAGATCTTTTTCTTACCATTTTCGTTGGTCCAACTTCGGACGAAAGTAATTTGCAATTGGTTCTAGGCCGTTCTATTGGCTCAATGAAATTACAATAGCCAAGTTTTGTGTTTCAATTTTCAATCTTTTATGTTGTGTTTCGCCTTGAGTTCCATCAGTTTCCTAATGGAAAAGTCTATCATCAATCAATACACTTCTTTATCTTTAGGCTGCCTATCTTTGGCATACGGTTTCAACTGTCCAGATTGGCTAAAAGCTGGACCAAGACCACCTACAAGTTGCGTGCAGCCAACAGATCCACAAAACAGACCACGATCAAAACTGGAGTCATGGTTCACTGAGCAAATGTTCAATGATTTATTCCCAAAGGCAAATCTAGGCCATGGTCCATCAAATTGCAGACCGTATAACTACAAAGCCTTTGCCATTGCTGCACGGTATTTTCCCAAGTTCGGAACAGAATATGTGACCAGGGATCCGGAAGGAAAACCATTACGTACGTCATACACGAGTGATGAAACATACCGTCGGGATCTTGCGGCTTTCTTCGCTCACGCAATCCAGGAAACGGGAGAAAACAATGGACATTTGTACCAAGTTCTGCCTAGACAACAAGCGGATGATTGTTTTTACCGTGGTGGTTTCTTCAATTGGTTCGAAGGTGGCCCATACTCTCCTTTCGTCAAGAACAAAGGGCTGGACCCCAAGGACGGTGAATTCTGTGTGCCTGCAGCCCGCTATTGTGATGCAGGATCTGATACAAAATGGTTCTACCCTTGTGCTAAGGGGTCGTCGGGTGGATATGTCAAAGGTGAGACACTGTAGTATATTTTTATCAAAACAAAATTCAAAAGTTTAAGAATCTGAGAAATGTGCTAAAGTCTGACAAGAAATAAATGTTATTTGGCTGTACAATAGGGATCGAATAATACCATTCATTGGATAACTCTCAATGTGAGCTGGAGTCAACGCGGTTCTTAAGTGTTTTTAGGTTTTAACTTTGGGGATTCCATAGCCAATTTTTCGCAAAAGCATTCTGAAAAAGTTATATGCTTTCTGAAAACCCGTGTCCTCCTAACTTCATAGGGAACATTTATCCTTTGTTAGACTGTAGGACTATCCTTACTGCTTAGGTACTTTTCTTTACCTTACCAAAATCTCAAATAATAGTTTCTACACTGCAGTCAACATTTAATGGTAGGAAAAACGTTCAGCTGAGATTCAACTTCGCCAAATTGTCTTCGTTAACCAATCTTTTTGTTTCCTGGAGGTACGGGGAGGCCTAAAGAAGAATTCACATTAGAAGCGTTGTTCTTGACGCATTCTGAATAACACTGAAGTGCGGCGACGCATTGCCAATGCAACAAAGTTGGATTATTTGAACTTTATCGAGCCGCCCCGAATTATGTGTTCTATTATAAAAACCCTCTTGCACGCACTATGAGTGAGTTAGCCACCCATATTTCAAAGCATCCTATGTGGCTTTACTTACTGCATTTACTTCTGTTGCTTGGCTAATCGGCCGTAGACATTTCATAGTTTGCAGTCACTTATAGTTGTACTTGCGTGTCAATCAAAGCAATGGATTATATTATTTTAGAAGCTGCCATTGTTGTTGCATCAGCAAGGATGCAGTCATGTCTTTCAACATGCCTTCATTTCTTTTTACAGGATGCTACTTTGGCAGAGGAGCAATTCAAATTTCATACAACTACAACTACGGCTTATTCCAGCGTTTCTTGAACGATGAAGGCATCACTCATGATGGAAAACCAATTGACATATTGGCCAACCCTAACCTCGTTATGACTAAAACAGATCCACCATTAAGCATCCTCGCATCGATGTGGTTCTACATGACGCCACAAAGTCCAAAACCAGCTATGCATGACATTGTCATAGGTAATGTAACTTTCTATCATTGGGCATCTTCATCGAGCATTTCAAAGCTGGAATATTTTGAAATTTACTAACAACCTCTTACATTGTGACAATAGGGGGATATAGAAACAAACCTCGATTCCAGTTCGAGGTTGGTAGAACACAGCAAATTTAGAAAATGGCATCTAAAGGCTGCAAAGTCAGTTTTAACTTTAATGCGTCCTGTGATTTATTGATTTTTTGTCAGAGATAAGATGACATCACAGATACTCCAGTTTTGGACGCGAGGGATCATATGATTATGTGTAATTAGACAAAAATATTTCAACAGATGATTACGTTAAACATGGCAGAATCTAAGTATTTGCCAGCATCCTTTCCGTCTTGTAGAATCTTGATTTTGATAATACCGTACTCTGATAGAACGTAAGGATCTTTGCAAAATTTCTTTTCTGCCATCTGTAGTGGAATCGCCTCTTAGCGTTCGTCGTACTGTGAGCGATTCCGCCATTTCAATGCCGTACAGACAACGGTATTCCTATTAAGAACTTCACTATGTGTCAACTTTGAATGAAAATGTGCTTTTCAAATTGCATTACAGGAAACTGGGTCTCCCCTGATCCTGCCTACTCTGGAGGAGTATTCGGTCCAACGTCACTTGTCATCAACAACGAATGCGGAGGCGAAGACCCAGGAGTCCTTGGAGGAGCAGGAGAGAGCAGACGTATAAAGGCACTGAAATGGTTCTGCAAATATTTTAATGTCAGGCATACCATTGGCTCAGAGGAAACATTATCCTGCAAGTTGTTCAACGGTGGCAGGCGAAAGTTTACCTTCCCCGATAACAGAAAAATCGGTAATTCATGGGATGCCGATTGGAAAACATCATGGGATTCAAGCAAGCCATGCCGATGTGCGATGCAGACGTATCAAGGGTATATACCAGCATTTGATCCCGCAGTGATGCCACATTTCACTGCGTTGAATGGAAGACATAAGAAATGGTGCGAGGAGCTTTATCAAGCTGGGTGGAGAAACCAAGGCTGTGCTTCGTATAAAGGAAAGNTGCAAATATTTTAATGTCAGGTATACCATTGGCTCAGAGGAAACATTATCCTGCAAGTTGTTCAACGGTGGCAGGCGAAAGTTTACCTTCCCCGATAACAGAAAAATCGGTAATTCATGGGATGCCGATTGGAAAACATCATGGGATTCAAGCAAGCCATGCCGATGTGCGATGCAGACGTATCAAGGGTATATACCAGCATTTGATCCCGCAGTGATGCCACATTTCACTGCGTTGAATGGAAGACATAAGAAATGGTGCGAGGAGCTTTATCAAGCTGGGTGGAGAAATCAAGGCTGTGCTTCGTATAAAGGAAAGTAAAAACATTTAATAAACCGAGAAAGAAAGAGATTAAATAGAGATCAATAGAATTCAAATTTCTGATATGGTATTATAGCGACATCTCACTTTCTCTACGTGTGATTTTAGTTCATATACAAAAAGAAAGAATAAAGTTGTCTTGTAACTTAAAAAGAAACAAAAAGAAACAGCTTTATAAATGAAATAATTTCTCTTTACATACGTCAGCTACCTTCTTCTTGTTAGATGCAGTCAAAAAATCATAAATTTCTCGAAATTTCATGTGGAGGGAGTTACTTCAATTTCGGGAATTTAGGGGATTGAAAATCCCAATGGGCACAGTCAGGTTGATTCAACGTTTCAACGTTGATCAACTCTAGATATCAACGTTGCATCAACATAAATTTTCTGAAGCAATTTCGGTGTTAGAATTTTACACTTGATCTGACGTTGATACAACGTTTGCGTTTCAACGTTAACATAAAATTTAGTTTTCAACATTTCATCAACGTAGATGCAGCGATGAGAGTCAACGGCTTTTGGAAGTTTCATCAATGTTGTTTGCCCACTGGGATAGCATTTGGAATACTTATAATCCCTGTAGAAGCAACGAGTCTACTGAGACCTTCCTTGAATGAATAAATCTGTAGCTTTGAGTAAATCTGTAGACTTGAATTGGTCTAGTTATATAGGAATCTTGTCAGGAAACCTGCTAATCCTGCCAGTAATNTTTCTGAAGCAATTTCGGTGTTAGAATTTTACACTTGATCTGACGTTGATACAACGTTTGCGTTTCAACGTTAACATAAAATTTAGTTTTCAACATTTCATCAACGTAGATGCAGCGATGAGAGTCAACGGCTTTTGGAAGTTTCATCAATGTTGTTTGCCCACTGGGATAGCATTTGGAATACTTATAATCCCTGTAGAAGCAACGAGTCTACTGAGACCTTCCTTGAATGAATAAATCTGTAGCTTTGAGTAAATCTGTAGACTTGAATTGGTCTAGTTATATAGGAATCTTGTCAGGAAACCTGCTAATCCTGCCAGTAATCTTACACATCTTTGTTTCTGACATCAATCTCCTAGATTCGCAACCTTGAATGCTCACTAAATTTTCAGGGTCGTTAGTGGAATTGGGCACAAACAGCCTACACATAACTAGGTCAATGGAATATCAATGATCATATTTACAACTAACTGTTTACTTCATAATTGACAATAACGCTAAAGATGGCGGCTCCAAAGGCTCCATAGTGTTTTACTGAAAAGCATGCTGGTAAAAAGCTCCCTGACGACCACCTAACGACATAAAAACTTTCCGTATGCCGAAATTTCAGGATCGATTTTCCTATTTATTTACATTGATTACTTGTTCCGAATTTTACCACAGCTAGCTAGTCGAAACGACAGACCAAAATTTTTATGTCGTTAAAAGTTCGTCTAGGAGCTTTTTACCAGCATGCTCTGCGTGGCCGCAATCTTCAGCGTTATTGTCTATTCTTTAAGCAGCATTTCCCAGCAATACATGATATGCATATTGACGTCACGGACCCAAGTGGATGGCAAATTGCAGTCCATAATGGCGGACGCGAGCTGCGAATCTTGCGAACCCCGCATTGCACAAAATGCCGCCACTCAACCAAAGGTCCCTGTCGATCCAAGAATAAAAAGGAGCCAACGGCGTGCAAAATGTGCCCTGAAAAGATTTGTTCTCCAGCCGGACGCAGTGTGGATTGCTCCTGTGAATGGCACAAGCAAATTACAGCGAGACAATTCAAGGTGCATATAGAGGCTTTCATAGCAACATCTGCAGCAACGTGAATGAATTTCTTCTACCGGCAAAGGCATCACAGGTTGGCATCGCTGGTGAAGTAATAAAATCAGGCACAGTTATTGCAACCCTCACTTGCATGTATGCTTATAAAGGCTGTCTCTTAGGAGCAGATGTCCTCTTCGAATTTTTATACTCCAAGTATGGAAGGTATGGAATCCTGGTGCCAGAAGAAGGTGCGTCCGAAGCTTCACAGCTCGCGTCCGCCATTATGGACCCAATTTGCCACCCAATTTGATTCGAGCGTGATTATGACGTCAATATGCATATCATGTATAAAACTAACTTAAATGTTTCTACAGATCAATCGAGCTACTATTTCAAACTTGGAAAACTCTCTCGATCTTAACACTTAACAACTATCGTACACTCCTATACCTCTATCTCTAACTCTACTGCTATACCACTACAACATTAATTTAGTTTTAAAATACTCCTCATATTTCCTGTTTACATCATCAACAATCTTCTGAATTTCAGGATCGAGTCCCGTTTCATATTTCCTGTTTACATCATCAACAATCTTCTGAATTTCAGGATCGAGTCCCGTTTGTTTTATCCTCCCAGCTACAACGTACCCGTCGTTTTCAAGCGCCCCCTTCAATCTTGAATCCGCATAATTCTCAAGTTCTTCGCTTATTTTCGTGTATTTCTCGTGGATCTTATGCAACTGTTTCTCGATATTATATTCTGATAACTGCGATAAATCGCTGCCAAAAATTCCTGAGTCCCCATCGTCACTTCTGTTCGGAAGATTATCAACTTCATCGCTTCCTTCGGTCCGTGAAACGGCAGGACTTTCTAGAATTTCTTCATCGACTACCCTCTTCGACGGTCCAAGCGAGATATCCGCTGGTGGAGGCGACTGCAAACTATTGTCATCCGAATCTCGACGTATTTTCTCGTCCGTTGTCGCTAAGTTCTTCGGTGACGAAGATGGCAAGCTATCGCTTCCAAAAGATTGATCTTCTCCTGAAAATTCTGACCAACTTCTCGGGCTCGCGGAAATATTACTCGACAATACCGACACCTTGTCTGCAATATTTTTTACATCAAGGTGAATATCTTTCAGCGATGTCTCCACCGAATCCTCAGTCTGCACACCAATCGTTTGTAGATCATTTCCAGAAAAGTCTGTTTGAGTTCCGATTTCGGAGCTAACAATATCAACCGAGGCGTTCGCAGCGCCGACGACATTCTTCACTTTCCCAAGATCACCGCTCAGTTTTCTGCAACGTCGTTTCAAAGTTGCATTCTCGCTTGACAGTTTCTCAGATCTATTTTCTGACTCGGTCAGTTCTCGCTTTAAAATATCACATTTTTCGCATCCTATCACAACAAATTCCTTCTCTTTTTCATACTTAAGCAACTTCTCTTCAAGTTTCACCTTTTCGTCATTGATTTCCTGAAGTTTGCATTCAAATATGCCTCTGAATTCACGAAGAGTTTTCCGATTGATTTCTTCAAACTTGAAAGCAAGATTTTTCAAAGCTTTTTCTTTCTGTAGCGCCAGCATGGCTTGCATATTTCTCCGTTCTTCAGCGGCGAGCCAGAGTTGCTCTTCCAACTCTGAAACTTTCTCTTTCAAGTCAGAATTCGTCTTCTCATAATCTTTCAGATTACTTTGAGAGATCGAATCGGATTCAATCTGTTTTGGGATTTCTTCCCCATCTGTTACACTTTTCAAATCCGTATAATCCGTTTCCAATGATTGGGAAATCCTACCATGATCTGCATTTTCCTCGATCCTCATCCCATCGATTTGATTAGCTGAACCGATGGATTCAATCTTTGACTCAGATTCACAAGATTCAGCAACTAGATTACGCGTCACTTCAATTAGTAGCTTTTCACATGACACTCTCAGATCTTCTTTCATCTCAGTCAAATTATTAGAACCTTTATCAGATTCTATAAATGCATCACTCTCTTGTAAAGCTGCCTCTAAATGCTCAAACTCAGCCTGGTCATGCAATTCTAGATCCGGATTATCTTGGATTTCATCCTTGAATAATCCTTCTTGGCATGGATTCTCTTTGTCATGAATCTCAACATAAATCGTTCCTTCTTCTTTCTCTGGTCGATCCTCAAATATTGCTCCCACATTTTTTTCTTCCAAGTGTTGATCATCGCTCCTATCTTTTGAGTTATTATTCTTTCTTCGAAAATATCGCTTCGACTTTCTCTCACTTGTCGACCCTTCACCCCTTTCTTGGTGGTCCTTTTTGCTGGCCTTCTCCGCATTCTTGCCATCAAGAGCAACATCGCCATCATTTTCAGCGAACACAAAATCTTCTTGAACAGAACCTTCTGATTTCTTCCCTGATTTCTTAAAACTTCGCTGGAATAAATTCTTCAGCATCTTGTCCTTGCCCGTGGTGGGCCTATTTGCTAGATTTTCATCACCAACAACATTATTTTGTTTCTTTTGGGATTTGCGAGTAAAACCGCCTTTATGTTTTCGTTTGTTTTCTAATTTATCCTCAACAATAGGACTCTGAGAAATGAGGCCTGTGTTATTGTTTGGACTTTGCATAGCTTCCAGCTTTGTTTCCAGCTTTTCAATGTGGTTTTTCATCGCTGAAATTTGCCTGGTCTGTTCCATGTTTTTGATGCGTCTCCACGTTTCTTCGTCCATATCATTCCGACTTTTAGTTGCTTGATCCTGAAAAAAAGGGCAGGAAAGTTTCATATTTGGAAAGCCGAAAGCATATGAAATTCACACCATCCTATGCTCACATCCTAATCATTCCAAAGAATAATTCGACACGATCTACTACAACAGTGTTTTATGACTTGAAACCCATAAACACTAGATCAAGTATAAATACCCCATAAATCTTCGGGCCTATCATGAAAGATAAGAATCTCACAGCTAAGTTTCTAACCTATAAAATTCCTGCTATTCCGAAATGCAAATTCCAATCAAATGATACACACTCCTCTAAATCCTAGTGCAAACTGATTCACAGCCCATAAATTGATTTGGTTACTTGGCATATATCGCCTTCAATGAAACGATTGTATTCGTTAATTCCTCTACCTGAAGGTTCAAATCCAGGTTAGGCCAATCGCTTAATCCAAATATTCTCATGTAACAGTCCTATTTCAATATTAGTGCTTGGATGGACAAAGTATCCTAATTTCGTGTTCATCTGCAAAGCTCTCCCCATAGCAATTGTTCAAAGAGCCATATTTATAAAAGGAATCTCCTTTTATAGTTGAGCAAATAACGCATCGTTATAGATAGCATTTAAATCCCTGTACTACAAAGTGATTTTTTGAACGGCAGGCATCTACATTCATCCAGCAATAGTAATTTGCTAGAAAAATACAAACATTTCCAGAAGAAAACAAGGACAACAAGCAAACCGTCCCGACTCAAAGAAGATTTGGATGGGGTCGAGTTAGGGCTGGAAGAGGTGAAGGTGAAATTGCGGTTCTTAGCGCCAAGCGCTGGGATCGCAGTAATAGGGAAGACCAAATCGAGTACGCGACCCCTTGCCATGACGCTCAAGTGGTGGGCTCGAACTGGACTCGAACCCTGTCCGCTTGACTGTTCTGGCTGCAAAGTCAGAGGATTACACCACTGTGCCACAATATCAGGTGTGGGAAGGGATGCGTATACCTTTAATTTTTTTCAAGCCACAAGAAAATATCCATTAGAAGAGTATCCCTGCTAAACTGATAGCCTATTTAAGTCTATTTTCAGAGTATAATGTTTGACCTTTTTAAACACCAGAGGAAACACCAGTCACAAGTTTAATCTCAAACATCTGTGTTCGCTAATTTGATACTGCAAAAATGTAAGCAATGCTGGCACTAAATTCAGCAAATCCCAGTAAACAGCATGTAGAACGATAAATCTTTTGCTAAATATTTTCATCTGAAAGCGGAGATTTGCAACTTCAATTGCACTTCAAGAACTTACAAATAACAGCATTTGCTCTGTAATACGCGTAATACGAGAGCCTAACAATTCATGTCACCAATACCTCTTACTAGATAAGGGACCGTTCAGTATTTACGGTGGGGTTGGTACCGAAGAGAAATGTTTTATGGTCCAAAAAATCTCCTTACCCAACTCAAAAGGTGATGGAAAAAACATCTATCAACACCTTTTTACGTCAGAAAATTTATTTTACCCAACACATTTCTCTTCGGTACCAACTCCTCTGTACATAATGAACGGTCCCTAAGTAAAGTAACTTCATCAAAAATTGCTCTCCCCTATCGAGCTTGTTTCTGTCAAATGTCTAGCGTTTCAATTTGACTTACGATGCAAGAGTTAAACTAAAAAATAAGACTTTCCCTTGGCCTACGATACCCTCTTTTCTTAATAAGAAACCTCTTATAAGAAACTGTAAAAGCCTCTCCCAGAAGATTAAGAAACACTACTTTAAGTAATCAGAAGTCAATTTGAATTTAAGTTACAACTAATATATTACCAATCCAAATTATGCTAAAAAGTATAATCTTTGTTTATGCTTTGGCTCTTTCTTATTGGCTCAAAAAGCTAGCTGTCCTCGATAAAGTAACGAATTTGTAATAAATTGTAAAATTCAATTTTGTGGAAATTAAGAAACTCTGCAAGAAACTGTTACTGTGAAGAATTGGGTCCAAAAGTAAGGAAATGCAGTACAAAGCTCAGAGCCAAGTCTCTCAAAAACATGAGTGCAGGGCCTTCAAAATACAAAAAGGTTATTGAAATATATAAACAGTATAATAACCATAAAGTCAAAGATACATACAACAACGACCTACCTACATTCACATATTTCCTTGCGGCTTCGTCTTTCATTAGAACTCGTAAAGACCCCACAGTTGTATACTACTCTAAACAGGGAACTCTAAACAGATTAATTACAATTGCAGGTTGCCTTATACAGATGTTAATGTTAACTTGTGCGTTATCTTTGGAAACACGTTTTATTACGCAAACAAACTAAATTAATTGAAATGAGTCTGACGCCCTTGAATTTTTGAGAGAAATGTTTGTGTATCTACAAGCCTGCAAGCAAAACTATTTACCTGCAAATTTAACAGCGAAGGAAAAGGCCTGTCCGCAAAGAACATTATTCTTGAGGGGTTCTCGTCCCCTTAAGGTCTATAAATCCATCCTCTCTGCATAATATAGTCTTAGGCCCATTTCTCCTATTATTGAGAACAATTTTACACCAAAACATTCCCACTTGGCATCCCTGTACCCCTCCCCCCCCCCCAATGATGCACAAGGAGAGAATCGCCAAGGGGTATTTTTAGATAATGCCTAATATCATTCAAACAAACAAGGAACATGCTGAATGGAAGTTCCCGATTCTCGTCGATCAATTTACTAAATTTTCTTTCCTTATTAAAACCTAGTAGAGTGGCAACTGCAACAGAAAATTCAAAAATGCTCTTGAATTTTCATTGCCAAAAAACATCTTTAGAAGCCAGGTAGGTCGCCAAACTGTAGTAGGATTGCAACCGCTTCGGTGTCAAACTATACCAAGAGGCGGGGTGCGTTAGATGGATGATGAGATTAATATGAAAATGTAACAGAGCTCCCTTTCTAAGCAGCTTTGCAGGCCCTGATTTAACATTAAAAATATTCGTCTTCCATGATGTTTAGAAAGAATATACCTTGCTATTTTTGCTTACAATTCTGTCCAGAATTGAATTCTGTTAACTGACTGCTGCCGTAATGCTGAAAATTGCCCACACATGACACAATCGGCAAATAAAGAGAAAGAGATCTTCTCAAAATTACTTATGTGCCAGATTATGTCGTTTTATTAAATAGTAAACACAACAAACCTCATCCATGAACAGAATGAGCTTCAGTTTAGCAGGCTCCTTATCTACTCTCCTTCGCGAGGTTTCTAGTAAACACAACAAACCTCATCCATGAACAGAATGAGCTTCAGTTTAGCAGGCTCCTTATCTACTCTCCATCACGGACCACGGAACTGCGGATCACGGAACTGCGGAACATATAAAGAAACCTCGCGAAGGAGAGTANGATGAGATTAATATGAAAATGTAACAGAGCTCCCTTTCTAAGCAGCTTTGCAGGCCCTGATTTAACATTAAAAATATTCGTCTTCCATGATGTTTAGAAAGAATATACCTTGCTATTTTTGCTTACAATTCTGTCCAGAATTGAATTCTGTTAACTGACTGCTGCCGTAATGCTGAAAATTGCCCACACATGACACAATCGGCAAATAAAGAGAAAGAGATCTTCTCAAAATTACTTATGTGCCAGATTATGTCGTTTTATTAAATAGTAAACACAACAAACCTCATCCATGAACAGAATGAGCTTCAGTTTAGCAGGCTCCTTATCCGCATAGATAGTTGTCTTTTACCGATCTTTCGGAAATCCTCCTGACTGCAAAACAATTTATTGCTGTGTGCTTATGGTGCACAGTGTTGCCACTAAGAAAATTAAAATCCGCAAATTCCTTATTTCAGCAAAACTGAATGTGGTTATCATATGAATGAGTGATAAGATTTGCAATGGACTCAATGAAAACTATAGCTACGGGAGGTAGGATTTGTGGACCGTGGTCAAAATCGTTGATTAGCGCGGCTAGAAGTTGCTACAATAACATCAGGTTGTTACAATCGCTTCACAATGCATCTTTACCACGAATCTGAAAAGACGGTTGACTATGGCTGGTTAAGTGTCTGCAGTAAACGGGCAGTAAACAAGCACTGAGGGGGCACTGAGGTCTAAAAATTTATAAACGCCACAACTGCAATGTTAGGGGTTCTGGTAAACTTGCTTTTAGGCTGGCTGGACTAAACCGTGCTTACGTTTCTTTGGAAAATTTCATTGGCTGACGACACAAAGACACACTCCAATCAAGAAGAGAATTCCTTTATGAATAAAAGAAGTACAGCATATGTTATATTTTGAAGATTTGATCACAGTCAATTCTAAACAGATTTCACATTTGCAACGCTGTTTTCGACGCTGCTGAACAGACAAGGTTCGGTGGTTCATGTTACGCGTTTCATGACAAACGAGCCCCACTTTGACAGGCTTGTGAATTCAGTCAAGTGTCGAGCTATGTCTGTCAGGTCCGTAGGAAGCGGGGGGAAGCAGGGGGGGGCTCGTGCCCCACCCAATAATTTTGAAAGCAATGGTAATACGTCATAAGTATTTATTAGATTTATTGTTCTCTATTGTTTTCAGAGACGTAGGAACCGGGGGCACTGGGGGTACATGCCCCCCAAGATTTTGGAATAAACGAGAAATTGCCCTTTTGTTTGAGGAAATGCCCTTTTTGTCTGAGGAAATGCCCTTTTTGCTTAATGAAAAAGGTGCCCTCGAAGTGTCGTGCCCCTCCAAGTTTAAGATGCTTCCTACGGCCCTGATTGTTTTGAGAACAAACCCCCCCCCCCCCAGTCTGTAGCTGCTTCCTACGGCCCTGATGTCTGTTGAGTACTATCTGTTAAGTGTTGCACAGACGATAAGAACTAAGAAATTGAGAAACAATGACATGTGCCGAAACTCTAATGCAGCTTTCATCCGCAGAAACAGCGAGCATGACCTTGAATAAGCCTTGGGGTCTTTATCTGAAGTTTCCAGAAAGTTCCGAAACTTCCCATTTTATAAATACTCCCCCTTTAGCTTGCATATTGGATCGCCACTCAATCAACTAGAGGAACAGTACTTTGCGGCATTTAACTTAATATTACTTTAAAACTGTTACACTACGACTGGAGTAGTTGCTGCTAAATTTCCTAAGCAGCGTATGTCACTGCAGACACATGTTTTATGTCCTCTCCCAGTGGGCACTGTCAGGTTGATTCAACGTTGAATTCTGGTTGATATAAGGTTTCAAAGTTGAGCAACTAGATATCAACGTTGCATCAACATGAATTTCCTGAAGCAATCTCAGCGTTACAATTTTACAGTATGATACAACGTTGATCTAACGTTTGCATTTTAATGTTGCCAACAAAATTTCATTTTCAATGTTTCATCAACATAGGTGCAAGGTTGAGAATCAATCTCTTTTCGATGTTTTATCAATTTTGTTTGCCTTCTGGGCTGTGTTTGGCTAGAAGCTAAGAGCGACTGAAAAATTAAATTTCTGGACCACCAAATCAAATCCAATTTCTTGGATCCTTTAACGAGTTTAACAGTTGATATTTTAATGAGTTTAAAGGTTAATAGAAAAGCTCTCTACGAAGGTCAGATGGTGTCATGACAACCACAATGATAAAAGTACAACAAAAAGTGTATGGGGCACATGATGGTCCAGCTGTATTGCCAGGGGGGCTCTTGTTCTTAAAACAATAGAGAACAATACATCTAATGTATGCTTGTGATGCAGCATCATTGTCTTAAAAATTATTGGAAGCTCGAGCCCCCTAGCTCCCGCTTCCTACGGTCCTGAACGAGAGCAGCAAGAGCAAGTTTGGGCATTTCTTAGCACAGGCAGACAGACGTCCTGAGCCCTTCTTAATCAATCAGTGGATGTTTTGCTGACTTCTTTGTCGTGTTTGTCCTGAAGCAATTTTTTCCCAATATAAATCTTGCTAAAACTATGTAAATGGTCTTACATAAAAGTATTGTATCTTGCAGATAAATACGGGTTAATCAGTATTTTGTCCCTTAAACCAAGTCTCTAGCAATTTATTGTGCGTACATCGAGAAACGTATGTGTTAAGTTTAGCCAGTTTAGCTAAATGTACAAATCATTTCTATTTTGATGTCAAGATTGCCTGGCATAAGAAAGTTCCGGAGTTACAATGGCTATGAAAGTATCGATGTTCATCCTTAACAATAGTCAGCTCCAAGTCCAAAGATCTTTAAATACAGAAGCAACGCTTTGCGAGATCATTGACTATAAAACTTTCTGATCATCATCTTTTTAACAAGACCATACAAGAGACTAAGTTAACTCGAATTAACTAACGGAGATTAACTTGAAATGCGATCAAATCAAACTCTTCTTATATAAAAAAGTATTCATAGGGAGGCTTCTAAAAAAAGGTTTCCTCTTCAACTTGATGAAATTGCTTATTGCAGGTTGTGTACACAATATTTCCTCATATTGAATAAGCCCCATACCAGAATACTCACCACAAATGAACAAAGAAAAAACGCACAACAAAAACAACAGCAACGAAGCAATGAAAATATGAAATTCACCAACCTTGCCATCTTCGACTTTCTCTGCTTCTTCACTCTCCCTAGATTTCCTTCGAAATAGTTTGCCCATTACCTTGTTTCCCTTTCTTTTCGTGCCAGAAGCTGGTGGCTTATCCATGATGAGCTCTCTAAAGCTACAAACATGCGAATACAGGAGTCTGTAGCTAACAAATAAAGCAAAGGTTACTATCACTGTGCATTCATATTGTTTGTTGGGAGGTCCTTTGGATCCTAGTCGATGTAGTTATTAATAAAAAGAGCTTTATCGAGGTCAAGGTATCAAGATGCATGCAAACAGACTAAAACCAAAGGGAATACTTTCATTCTCGAGTAGAGGCTGGTGGATTGAATGTTTGGCCGCAGCCTTTGGCCACCAGAACTGCATAAACTTGAGATGTTTGAAATGGTGTTGTCTTTGCTTACAATACATACTATGAGATATTTTCTTCAATCAGGGACTTTTTTCTGCAAAGTTTCGTTTCTTCTGCATCAGAAATATCAACAATGTTTTTAATTGGATAATGTTTCTCAATTTTGCAGTCAACTTGCAGAAAATTGCAAGTGCCATTATAGTGAAAATTCAATGCCTTTGTCGATGCGTATTTCGTTTATAAGAAACCCTTGATTAAGAAACTCAACTCTCAAATCATCAACAAGTTAACAAACATGAGTATTGGTCAAATATTAGCTAAGAAACTTGGTTCTTTATTTTTATTTTGTTTCTGGGAATCTGAAATATACTCCTGCTTGTTAGTTGTACTTTATTACTCGGTATGACTTGATTAATGCCTAGACAGCGACATGGCTTCAAAAAATTGGTTATGAAATGTTCACGAAGGCACTGGAGATCTTGAATGATAACAAACAACGGACAGTTGACGAACCCTCTAAGCATAGTCATGCTCTAAGAAACTGCTAAGAAACTTTCAGTGCTCAAAATCTGATGATTTCAAGAAACTTTCAGTACTGGGGAAATTTCTTAGTTCCATATAAAAATACGTGTATATCAAAAATCATCTTATAACATGTCGTCCTATAGGGCCTCCTAGCACATAGAGAGAACGATTCGAAAAATTCTTGAAATGATTTACCAGTGCGAAAAGGCACAAATAGAGCAGAAGACGTCAGTGAGAATAATAGGCTTTCGTCTGCCGGCAAACTGCTGCGGTAATAGATGTAATTGTTCAAAATGTAACAAGAATTGTAAGGATGAAATTGCAAGAGTAACAATGTTTCTATTGCAGTCGGCGTTGACTGTGCTTGTCAGCTTTTCACTCTATCGGTTCTTTCAATTCAAAGACGGAAAAGCCTCTTTCAAACACTATCATCAGAAAAATGCAACAAATGTGATTTTCTTTTTAAAAATTTGTTTATTAAAAGTTGCAACATGAGATAAAGAAGGCTGATAGAATAAATCCAAAGATAAGAGCCGACAAAGTGGGTCTGAAAAACTGTTTCCAAAACAATTATTGTAAACGAAAATGGTCACTTTGCGGCTACACTACAGGACAGTACTGTGGGACCATTTGGGTGGGCAAACATTTTTATAATGGCGGCTTTAAAGTGAGTGATTTCAAATCTAAATGATGAGATCTCACAGATATATAAACAGCCTATTGTATATGATAATCTCGGTGTGTGCACCTACAAAACAAAGCCAAAGAAAGAATGGTGAGTTCAGGTTTTTTCTTCGTCCTATAGTATTTACACGCCTTGTAGATCAAGTGATTCACTTCAACACCGATTGAGTTAATAACAAACGAAGCACGCTAGAAGCAAATTTAGACTTAGTAATTATTGACAAAGCAATGAAATAATATTCTTATTCGGATAGAAGCCAAATATTTGACTATCAAATCCATGGGCTTTGAGCCGACAATTTTAGCATCGCACGCCACGCTGAGGAAATCAATTTCACGGCAGGCAAGGGCAAAAATACCAATGGAAATCCGCCCACAGAGGTCCTAAGCCGCTTTCTCTAACCCTTATTCATAAATTTGATGTATTGGATTATTGTATTGGATTCCTGTCGTATCAAGTTCCATTGATAAAACCGCAGGACGTAAGCTAGTTTGTACTTGAATGAGTTGGGTACTATGTTCGTCAAGTGAACCATGATGTAAAGGTGTTGCGAACAGACTATTTGAAAACATTTCCTAACGAGATACCAGTAGGCCTATTTATTTATCGTATCTTGATTGTAGTAAACAAGAAACGACATGAAAACGTTTACCAAAACAGGGATAGAGCCACTGATCTGTGGATTGTGGATAGAGCTGACGAGGGCAGAACGAGGTTGTCAAGCGCTTAGCAAGGTTATCGTCATGACTACGGTGATGAGAAAGGCCGACGACAGGCACGGCCTAAATGGTGACGGTGAACGTCGGTGTGGGCATTAAACATGATGCACATTTCTGTATGAAGCAATTTTCCGCTTGACTGTCCTTTCAATAATTGTTTGACGAGCAAACGTTGACAAAATAAAATTCATTTGATTTTAAAACGTTTATTCTAAAGAGCATTTCTGCTTCTCAAAACTTTGGAAACATTTCCTAATACTACAGGCCACCTGTAGGCCTATTTTTCATTGAATGTAGAAAACAAAAACACGACCCGAAAAAGTGCTAATGAAGGTAGAATGAGGTTTACAAGAAAGTTTGCTTAGCTTTGCAAGAAATTCTGCACGAAGAAATGTTCCTCTTAATTTTCTTAATTCTAAAGCTTTGAAACTAAAAAGCATTTCTGCTTCTTCTGTTCTGCTAAAATTTTTATCATGAAAATATTTGAAAACTTTCTGAACGGTCAATCTTGTACTTCACAAATTGTTCTCAAACACTGATGAACATTGTTCAGTGTTTCTGGTATAATTAGTTTTTAATAATTTCGTTTATAATATATCTTTCTTTCATCATTGTCATTTTCTAGTCAATTTCAACACTGTATATATTGTAAGCTTTTTTATGCGGAAGGTCCGTTGTAAATCAGTCATTTGGCTGAGGGGTCACCCTATGAAGTTCGAGAAAGCCTAGAAACCGTTGATTAGATTTGATCATAAATACTTGTCAATATAGAAAAAATGTTACAGTTCGTCAAAACTATAATGTTTGTCTCTTTTGAAACTTGGTCATTTTGTCAATAAATAAATAAATCGCACAATAAACGGTAATTGTTTGATTTATCAGGACTTGATTTATGAACCAGAATCACGGACAATTGAAAATAAAGACTCAAGATTTTTAAGTAAAAGCCATTTATGACAAACATTTTTTATCTCCTAATAAATACTACAACGTTAATCCTTCTTTAGATAAACATTTATCAAATATTATGATTAATCTTTTCAACATTCTTTGCTTCTAAAAATTTCCCTCCCAATAATGTTTCAACTTTCTTCCAAAAAATACTTTCTTAAGTTAGAGATGAAGTTAAAAATCATGTTAGGAAACACTGCATTCTCTCTAAAGAAGTTTCATTTCGTTGAGTAAAACCCTCAACATAACAGCAATATATCAAATAGCTTTCCAAACTAAAACAACTTTTATGCTACGAATAAGAGGTTAAATTCTAACGTTTTAAAAATAAGCACTTCAAAGATTGAAGTGAAATTACTCAGTCTTCATCTCAAGAATTTTTTTAGCATTTTCCTTCTTTTCTGTATCCTTTGTCATTCATAAACAAGCCTTTACCATATGCCTAACTACCTACATGAAAGTGATAAAAATATGGTTTGCACTGTTTTGGGCTCTACATTGAATTATAAAATGGTATGGACTGCTTCGCAAAGGAAAGAATCTGCTATTATTAGTATCTTAGAGTTTCTTGGAGTTGTTTCTTGTCGGCATATGAAACAATTCTTGTGTCGCATTATTCTAGTCAGTGTCTCGTATTCATTCTCAGTGTCTCGTATTCATTCAGACATCCTTAGCGGACGACTGTTCGGATATCTTTTAGGTTCTAACATACACAAATTGTGAGAGCGATCAATGTATGTCATTATTGCGCATTACTTCCCTGACTTTAAATATTCATATTCTCATGTGTAGCTTTTATAAGGCATAATTGACAAGGAGAATTTAGCTATAACACCAAAAGCTAAAAATATGTTTACTTTCCTGTATCAATATTCGTCCATCTTTAAAATTCTCTCTTTAGTATGACTTCTCTATTTGCACGTATAATTGTTGAACACCAAGCTGGATAAAGAAAATAAGATTCTTATTACTATTTTTAATATTTTGATCAACGAACAAAAAGAAACACATCCAAAATATCTATTCTCGAGTTTGAAATAAACGCCTCTCCACATTTATTAATTATCTGAAAAAAATCCACATAGGACATGCTTATTCCAGACTCCCCGTTTATTAATGTTGAGCTTCTTGAAATGTGAAACATGTGAATTCATCTTGCCTGAAATGTGACTCGAGCTGAATTTTTCATTTTTAATAGTTTCTATCATTTTTGACTTGTTTTTACAGTCAAAATAACTTGTGCGTTTCGTCCCATTAGCGAACTGCAGATCGAATTTTCCATCCATCCCGTTTATTCCAGACTCCCCATTTATTAGGATTCGGGAAATTTTCAACCCACCCCGTTTATTCCATACCCCCTCTATTCTGGACTTGATAGCAACACATCTAGGTGGATATAGAGGTGCTCAAGTCAAGTCGAGTCTATTCAAGTCTAGCAACTTCATAAAGAGGTGCTATATACTGCTCTGGCCTTAAATACATTGTTTTCGTAATATGGCCATCATCAAACCCTGGCGACAGAAGGTTTTTATGACCATTTCTTCCACGTTCCATACAAGGTAATCAAGTATAGACAGCATTGAGTTCGGTCATTTATATGATTCTGACAGTGCATACACAATCATCAATCGCCAAAATAAATGTTTTCTGAGATTAGATGAAATAAACTCTCTTGTACAGTATCTGAGTTTTTCCAGTCTGGAAAGGGTGTTTTGGAGATCACGTTGCAATGCTGTTTTTTTGGCTGATTTTGTAACTGAACGAAAATCATGCTCAAAATAAAAAATTAGGTTAAATAATGACGAAGCCTTACATTCATACCAATCAAATTTGTATGTGATGGCACTGCTGTTTAAGATGTTAGAGAGGACATACCTGATTGAAAATGGAATGTGTTTGTCCAAGTACTAAAGATGGGTCAGTTGAGGGTGAAATCAGAACTCGCATCGTACCAACATAATGTTTACTGAAAAGAAAGAGAAATATTTAAACAAAAAGTACCGAGCTGATTTTTGCTTTCCTTGTACAGAAAAAAAGTCAGAAACAGCAGCGACACCGTAAGAGTTGTTGACCAAGAAATTTTTAACAGAGAAAAACAAAATGAACGGAAGGAATAACAGCACAGGCTTCGAATTATCAAAGACGATAGTGTAAATGGCTATTACATCTTTCTCTGAATAAAATGGCTTGAAAGGAACTTTATGTACTTCATTGTAATTCTACCGTTGACTTTTTCGATATCTTCATTATCTTTATTAACTACAGCGTTTTTCTTTTTATGTCAACAATTCCAGCTAAGTCTTGAAAAATATCAAAACCATCGTAGCTTCCAAATTGAAGGAGAGAACGGTAGAATTTTCAAGAAAACCATAGGTTTATGAACGTTTATAAACTAATGGTGGGCAGAAGTCCGTCGCTCATCTGGTTTATGTTTTGGAGATTTGATGACGTCACAATCTCAAAATTCGAGACATTGCTGAAAATTGTTGAAAATTGGAAAAAAATAATCAGGATAGCAAAAACTAAAGGTTCTTTCAAGTCACCCAACCAAAGAAAGGGGTAATAGCTATTGGCACTATCTTTTTAAAAGATTTGATGCCTATGATAAGCATTACAAAGTCAATGATAAATCACTTGCTGCCATGATGGTGCCAGATTGAGAAAGAAATAATTAACATATTTTCTCTCCTTTTGGGGTTTCAGGTTAATTCGTTGTTTCTCTTGCAGCATTTAACAGTTTTCTCATTGGTTACAGGTTAACTTGGTTGTTATTCTTTTACAGGAGTTAACAGTTTTCTTTCCTCGGATTACAGTGTCTAATGTTGCGTTTGTGGGTTTATTACGATGAGTCCTTTATTTAACTTTAAGACGATTTTTAAATTCTGTATCGCAAATCATTTGCTTAAGGAAATAATTGCATATCTTCAACAAGTTACAAAGTAGCTACGCAAATACTGCAGAAAAATTACACTTCTCCTATCCAAAATTGGAATATCATACCTGCAGAGTGTCCAGAAGTGAGGATCTTGTAAGCTATAAACACCTTCAATTTGAGTAACCTATGAAAGGAAGCATATTGTGATTCACAGAGACCCCACCAATGAACAAAACATTCTTTATAGTGGAGAAGGATATGCCAAATTAGATGCAGAAAGGGGTTGGGTAAAGTCAGCCGTGTCGCTATAAAAGTTGGCAATTTTACTTACAAGATGGAATTTGCAAGCAATCCAGCCTCATGATAACAGAAAATAGATTAAAAGGCTGCGTGGTAGTTGCAAGTGTATGAAAATATGTAAANAATACTAACCCTCTGATAGACAATCAGTAATTAACGTTGAATTTCTAATGGAGTCCTTTGCATCAGAACGGAAGCAGAATCAATCAGAAGTGGAAAGGTGCTGAAAAGAACGCAAGGCTTCTGTTACAAAAGAAAACTTCAAGTGAATCACTTTGCGCAAAACCAAGCAATGAATTGCATTCAAATCATCGGTTGTCGGCAAAGATAGAATACAAGCGGTGTGCTTAGTATGTTGGATTTTAATGCTTTTCTAAAATCATTAAAATATGATTTTTTATTAATCATGAAAATTTCTTCACGTTTATTTGTGTCAAGAACCAAATCAATCTTAGAAGACATATTGCAAAGTTTTGAACTGGTTTTGAATTGTGGGAATTTGTCCTTCTAGATGCTACCTTAAAATGCAATTTAAATCCACCATTCATGAAGGATATTTTTATGGAGAGAAGCATTAGCTACAATATAAGGCATGGCAATGACGCTCAACTCCCAAAAAAGGTACGAACCACGTCCTTTGGACTTGAGTCGATAACTTACCTTGGAAATAAACTGTGGCAATTTTTACCGCAAGAAATAAAAAAAGCAAACACTCTTCCCATCTTTAAAAAACAAATCAAATGTTGGAATGGTGATAAGTGCAACTGTAGGCTCTGCAAAGTATATATCCCCAAAGTTGGGTTTCTAACAGGATAGGTGTCTTAATGTACTTTATCTTGTACATATTGTAAGAAAAACATTTTAACCATTCATTTCCAAAAATTGTAATTTTTATTTCTTATTTTTAATTCAGTAGGCCTTAATTAGCTTTAATTCAGCTATCATTTTATTCAGCCTACTTTAAATAAATAATTGATGATGATGATGATGATACCTGGTTTTGAAGCATGCCGTATTACCACTCTAAATATGTAAATATTTCTTATGTCCTTGATGTAGCTTTTATGTCGTGTAGGATTTGAAATTTCATATAAAATCGCAAATTCCAGCATTCTGGCTAAAATGCCATGTTTTGTCAAAATTTGACCGTTGGCCCTTCGACCCTAAAATGGTTCAGTGACTCCTCACAGCTAACTTCACGTTTGTTATCAAACCACAATAACAATCGATGATTTCTATCTGTAAAATACTTAAAACGGCATAGAAATATACACTAAACATATCCGGCTGTGCCCTCTTCAGTTTGACTACTGACTTCGTCAAATTTGACTACTGACGAAGAGCACAGCCCGATACGTTTAGTGTATATTTTCTATGGCGTTTTAAGTATTTCACAGATAGAAATTCTGTTTGTTACTGCTATTTATACTTCCCCACATGCTGCAAAGCAATTTAAAAGTTATCAAAACACGTTTACTTTACTTAGTTTTCAATTTTGAAATTCTTCCTTGCATGCGTGATTGATAAACAAATTTTTGGCGGTAAAGTTATTGGTTCCCAGTCCCTGAAATGGCGGCATAATGCCTGAACCGTTTTGGGGTCGAAGAGCCAATGGTTGAATTGTGATGCCATTTTGTTTCGGCTGCCCGGATACTTTCGTGACAGGAGTGTAGTTGAAAGAACATACCTGATGAAAATTAAAACTGAAATAAACAACGAACAGATAGGATCTGCATGCATCCATCCTGTAAATAAGAAAAAAGAAATCTTCAGTCCAGGCATAACAAAAATACATTTATTAGAATATTAACAACAGCCTTTGGTATGAAATTATTCAGTAAATTTACAAAAGGGTGTGAACCAGATTATTGTCAAAATTATTGCCAAAATATTTACGCCTAGTTTGCACAAGGCGGAAAATTTATTTCCATGCCATCTGACTGGCTTGCGGAAAAAAGAAAAAATCCAGGTTTATGACCAAAGGAACAGATGACATATTACCAAGTGACAAAATTACCTATTTTTGGAGTTCTACCACATTTAAATCACCATTTTGATTTTAGGTCTATTACCATCTATTGATTTAACATCAATAGGACACTTTTCTGCAAGGAAAGGTTCGTCTTGCAAGATTAGATCCCTACAGCCTAGCCTACAGCATAGCCAAAACAGTTAAAAAAATCCGCCATTTTGAAATTTTTGGCAATTTTGAACATGCCCTCAAGTCTTAATCTGTTCCAATATGCTTCCTGTCAAGGAATCCGAAGAGACAACTGTGACAGGAAAAAGGCCTAATTTTTCGAGCAAATGACCTGTCTATTATCGTCACAAAAATATAGATTTCCCAAAATGCTGTTGTGTAGATTTACGATATAACTGTATAAATTGAGCTGTCTGTCATAAAAGTAACAAAAAACTTACCGAATTTTTGAATAAGCCAAGAAGATATTATGACCCCAACAGATCCTAAAGTATCAGCCAGAATGTGTAGAAATACACCTATAAAAATGATCAGAACATATGATTTTGCTAAAGAAGGATCATGGATCCAGGCATTTGGACTACGTTTACACGATACCGGAACAATTTGAAAACGATAGAAAATTCACCGGTACCAATCTCTTTCCAATCTCTGCGACAAAAAGGAGAGGGGAGACCTATTCGTAACAATTTTATCCTGTTTTCAAATTGCCCCGGTATCGTGTGAACGTAGTTCATTTCATTTTTATTTATTTAAACAGGGTAAAGTTATCAAATAAATACATTGTTTTCCAAACTGCCCTGTGAAAAGAAAAAGATAAAACCCTAACTTACAATTCAAATACACTAAATAAAATTAGTTAAATACAAAGTAAAAGTAGTTCAAAATAGTAGCAAGGATCTACATGGGTTCCTTCATGTTCTAGAGTCTTCAAGACAGGATTTAAATTGTTTGAAGGTTTTGGATAATTTTGGCTTTGCGTCCAGGCCATTCCACAATTTCGCCCCTCTAAAAGAAAAGCATTTTTGGCCACATGTTGTTCGTAGAAACGGGACACATAGATCGGTTTCGGTGTTCCGAAGTTCCCGAGTACAGGTTTCTGACAACCTGTCGAACAGGCATGCAAGATACGAGGGAGCTTCATCATTTGTACATTTGTATACCATTTTCAATGTTTCCGATACAATCAAATCATTCACTGTCGGCCAGCCCAGTTGCTTTATAATTGGAGGAGCAGAAGCGTTGTAGGGGCTATTGGTTACGATTCTGGCCGCACGATTTTGTAGCTTTTGTAGCTTGTCTTTTGCCGTGATTCCGCATACCCCCCAAACCGGGCAACAATATCGAAAGTATGGCTCTACCAGACTTTTATACATTGTCTGCACTGACTTTATTGGGAGGTATTGTTTGGAATAGCGCAACATTCCTAACGCCTTTGAGATCTTTTTAGTCATATTAGTTATCTGTACGCCCCAGCTTAAATGTTGATCAACATGTACCCCTAGGTATTTAGTGTCCTTAATCATTGAAATTGTCTCCCTACCTATTCCAAGAGATGGCTTCACTGCCGTAGTTTGCTGAATATTTTTCAATTTTTGCCCGCTACCAATCATTAAGCTTTGGGTTTTGGCAACATTTAGTGACAGCTTGTTCGCAGCAAGCCACGTTTTGAGACTGTCGAGGTCCTCGTTAACACGTTCATTGATTAAAGGGATGGACTTGGCTGAGAATGATATGCTAGTATCATCAGCGTACATGTTAACTTGCGAGTGTTTCAATGACAAAGGGAGGTCATTTATGTATAAGATGAAAAGAAGAGGCCCTAAGCAGGACCCCTGTGGAACACCACATGTAACTTTTTCAAACTTGGAGAGCTTTCCATTTACCTTACAGCATTGCATCCTGTTCGACAGGTAGGACTGAAACCAGCTTAGTTCTTTATTTCTCGCCCCATAGAGTTCCATCTTTTTCAGTAAAATATCATGGTTTACGGTGTCAAAGGCTTTTTTTAAGTCGATAAATGTTACCGACGTATATTGTCCACTGTCGATGTTTAGGTACCAGTCATTTGTGCATTTTAATAAACATGTCAGGACCGAGTGCAGCTTTCTGAAACTTGATTGCTGAGAAAACAGCATTTCATTTGAAATTAAGTAATCATACAACTGATCATAGACAAGTTTTTCAAACAGCCGAGACAAAACTGGTAGAACTGAGATAGGACGATAATTTGACCGGTTAGCAGTTGCATCTGCTTTATGGATGGGCGCTATCCTAGCGATTTTCCACATATCAGGGAACACCCCGGTAGAAAGGGACAAGTTGAAAAGCTCTGCAAGCGGCTCAGCCAAGACAGGCATTCCAGCTTTCAAAAAGAAACTAGAAATTTGATCCAGGCCATGCCCCTGCGAGGTCTTAAACTTGCGCATTGCTTTGATAACTTGTTCAGGTTCTATGGGTGTAAACATAAATGTGGCTTTAGTTGGGTTGATATCATAATCACCATTTAGAAGATCATTCTCTGTATCGGGAATATCTTTACTTAACTTATCGCCGATATTACTAAAGAAATCGTTCATTGAGTTAGCCATACCAACAGGATCATCAATAGTCCGCCCGTCAACTTCAAGAGCTGTAATATTTGTAGTTTTAGACCGTTTATTAACGAGTTTGTTTATAGTGGCCCAGGTTTCTTTCAGATTACCTTGAGAAACCTGTAATTTTCCTGAGAAGTAGGCCGTCTTGGCCTCTCTGTTCATCTTAGTCGCTTTATTTCTCAGCTGTCTATAAGCTGACATCAAAATTTCAGATGTATGTTTTACTGCAGCAATTTTAATTATGTCTCTTGTTTTAAAAAGACTTTTGAGATCCTCTAAGATCCAGGGGGTATACCTTTCAGACACTCGTCGTTCAACAAGAGGAGCGTACTTTTGTATTACCCCTGATATTAAGGAAGTAATTGTTTCAACAATTGTACTTATGTCAGCTGAGGATCTTAAATGAGTTTTCCAGTCAACGAGGGCCGAGTCCTGCAAGAAAGAGTTCTCATCAAAATGCTTCATTTGCCTAGTTTTGATAACTTGTGCTGTCGCTTTGAACCACCTTGAAATTTCCTGATAGCATATGCTAAATAATGGTCGCTCATATGGCAGTTTTTATGACACCAGATTCAACGATGTTGTTGGTATTGCTAACTGCAATGTGGTCTATTAATGTAGAGGTATGGATGGTTTCTCTAGTTGGCTCCGCAATCAACTGCTTTAAGCCATATGAGTCATAGATATCTACAATACGCTTTACGTGATTAGTTATTACATGATCTAAGCTACAAGCAGTATCTCTATGAAGCAAATCGCAATTGGTATCACCTAAAAGGATAATTTCCTTACCCTCTGATTCAAAGAATTGAAGAACCTGCTCAAGCTTATCAAAATCGTCAATGGGATTGTTTGGTGGCCTATACCATAAAATTACGACGAAGGGTTTGGCTTTTGGTGGTGTAATTTCGACGCAGATCAATTCAAGTGTCGATCTTGGGGAATCAGCCCTTGCGTCACATTGAAAGGTGTCCTTGCAGTAAAAAGCAACACTTCTATTCTGTATAGGGTGCCAATTTCTCTTGTTTTTCACTACTCCTCTTTTTCTTTTCACAGCCTTCCGACCAAACTGTTATCTTCCCTCGTTCCCTTTAGAAACTATAAACTCGCTAAAATTCTAAAATAACGAAGGAGCATCATAACAAGAAATCACTGCCTGTTTCACAAATGGAATTAGAAGACTATGCAGACGTTGAAAATAGAATAACTTGGTGGGACAATTTTACAGTAAACCATTCATTTCGATCCATAACAGAGAAAACGGAATTCAATATTTTGAAAAGACAAAAGTAAAAACGAAAACTTCTACACTGGGACAATTTGAAGATTAATGAATACATATTTATCAATAAATCCGAAATCATACTTTTCCCATTTTCTCTGCCCTAATTCTCAAATTATAACTGATTTCTTGAAAAAAAATCATAGACCAGAAACAGTCTAGAAATGATCGAGTGAAAAATCGATCCAGTTTCTTAAAAACGGAACTTGACACGGGAGAGGGGAATGAGAAAACTTCGAGATGACTTGAGAATTCAGAATTGTAAGCTTCATGAAGTTATAAAACAGAATATTTTAATTGAAGAAACTAAAGTCTGTCTCAAATTAGATGTCACGTGAGATTTGCGATAACGTAAATTGCTCATGCAAAACAATTCAATATTTTCGTGACATCTAATTTGAGACAGACTGTCATTTTGAATTTAATTGAAGAAACAAAATTTATGTACGCATCGAACACCGCACCCATCCAACAGAAGGTTTCTAAGTTTCTAATAAAAAAAAATTTTAATTCAAACCAGTGCACAATTTATTGATGCTTGTCAAAAATAGAGACTTATTCTGGTGCAAACAGAATATACATACCCTTGATAATTTGTTGATCCGATGCATGGGGTGGTTCATGGTCGAAACCCCCGTGTAGATGTCCATGTCCCCCTCCGTGGCTATGACCATGTCCACTGTCACCATGACCATGTCCTCCTGATTTCTTTCCAGTATGAAATTCTGTGTGAAATTCATTGTCTGCTTTTTCATCGAAGAGAGGAGGTAGAGTTGTTGCTGCACCATGGGAATGTCCGTGACCTCCACCTCCATGGGAATGACCATGACCTATAGATGAAAGATTGGTTAGGGTATATGTAGCCTGCGTCACAGACCATGACGAGGGGGAGATATGGTCTGTGTGATGGACTCATTTTTGCTGTCCCAGTTTTACAGAGATCTTGTGAAATCTGCTTTCAAATAATGATATTGGCTTGTCTAGCTCTTTGTTTGTTAAATGTACGCTGAAGTCGTTGGAACAACAAAAGTGAGTCCATCACACAGACCATAACCCCCCTCGTTATGGTCTGTAACACAGGCTAGGGTATATGTGGACAGTTTTAAGCAACCTGGGCATTTGAAACCCAAAAGCGCTTACCAAAGGCTGGCTGAAATCATCTCAAACAAAAAAATTTGCTATATATATACATTAAGATCTATTTTTGTATTCTCGGATTTTATTCAGAAATCTAAATGAAATTTTGATTAATTGTTGCTAAAAATAGAATGAAGCACTGTTGCACATAGTCTTTAATGCACACATCGTTCTGTATGAAAAAAGGAAAGGAAAATTAAAAACGATAACAATTACAAGGATGACAAATAAACTTACCATCACCACCATGATGGAAAACAAAGATACCAATCAGGTTGACCAGAAATCCCAAAACAGATACAAGGAAGAGCCGATCATGCTCAACATGTGGAGGATGAAATGCACGCTAGAAGAAAGATAAAGCCATGTCTTAAAAAGGTAAGAACATAGCCAAAAACGTGAAGCACTTTCCTTATTGAAAGCAAATGCATAGTGAATGTCTGTCAGCTTGTTCAGAGATTTATTCAACAGACTCAATATAGAACAGGCCTTAGGTACGTTTGCGGTGTTTTCTTGTCTACAAATTCTATCAAAATTCTCAAGAACTCTTCTTCAAATATTACACTCTTTTTTATATCTCTCAAGAATTCTTATCTGCATTAAGAACATTCTTAAGAATTCCTTGCAGTTTCTTTGATGTTAATGCATGCAAGGACTTTACTGTAGGTTGTTATTTTAACCATATATATTGCTAAATACTACGTTTTTCAGAGGCTTGAATTTAGGGAAAGAACAGCATAGGGCTCAAATCTTTAAAAAGGTGGGTGTAAAATTGTATTACATTTTTCTTTGGATGAAATGTCTTGAAAGGAACTTAGGGTACTTTGCTGTAAATCTGCCGTGGAAATTTTTTGATATCGTGATTAATTTCAAAATGGCGGCATTTATCATAATTGACGCTGTGACGTCATCAAATGTCCAAATCCTAAACCAGAAGATTGACAGAATTCTGCTTGCCACCATATTGTAGAGCCTTATAAACTATAATTTTCTTGAAGATTATATCATTTTTCCTGTATTGATTTAGGATTTACGATGATTTTAATTATTTCAAAATTTTCCTTGAATTCTTCCAACAAAAATAAAAACGCCGCCATTTTGAAAATAATCAAGATATAAACAAATTTCCACGACAGATTTACAGCAAAGTACCCTAAGTTCCTTTCAAGCCATTCAATTCAAAGAAAAATGCAATACAATTTTACACCCACCATTTTTAAGATTTGAAACATTTGAGCCCTATGCTGGAAAGAACACCTGTTATAAACGTTGCATGTTTTCTATGAATTCTATCCTAAACAAGGTTAACATTATTGGTTTTCATTTGGCCACTAAAATTATAGTATATAACTTGAATTAAATTATTAACAAACTTAAAAAATAATGAACCACAAATTAAAACTAAGTTATATTTGAATAACGAAACACACCTGAGCTGCTTCTGAGAATATAAAGAATGCAACAAACATCAAGAAAAGTGCATTAACAAATCCAGCCATCACCTCTGCTCTTACATATCTACGATCGAATATACGAGATCAGATCAAGCAAGAATCAAGATTATGCTTGAAATAAAAGCAGAAAGTTAAAAATCTGTTTTTGAAAAGTAGTAAAAACTGTTCATCAAAGGATGTATGTAGACTAAAATTTTGTTAGATCTTTCAACTTATTTTCTGACAGAAATTACATAGAAAATTGGAAAGTGAGATGTTGGTTCTAATCATAAGCGTACAGGAAGATAAAATCTGGGGGACTGCTAGCCTGTATCACAGACCATAACCAGAGGGAGTTATGGTCTGTGTGATGGACTCACTTTTTTTATCCCAACGACTTCAGCAAAAATTAAACAAACAAAGAGCTAGACAAACCAATATCATTATTTGTATAACAGATTCCACACCCCCCTTCGTTATGGTCTGTGATGCAGGCTAGGGGGCTGCCCTATAACAAGTCCATTGTTTACCGAATTTTTTGCCCGGCTTACGGTGGATTTTTGCCCAAAAAGGGCTGATTTTGGTAAATTTTTCCAACGTTGGGGGGCTGCCACCCTCCCAGCCTCCTATGCCTATGGTTCTAATTCTCGTTTGATTTTACCTTGATTAGGATATCTACAAAGATTCTGCTTGTGGAGAGGGCCACAATTTGGCTAAAATGTTTCAAAAGAAACATATAAAAGTTCTGAACAAAGAGGAATTTCTTGATAGTGCTTCCTTTGATATTATTACAACAAGAAATAACTTACTGTAGATAAAGCTAAACAAACATACCCATAAGAAAATTTTTCATTTTTGCCCCATCTTGAAATAATTGAAGCAGTAAGCCCAGTCAGCAATGCCGTGCAATCAAAGAACATGTGAAATGAATCTGATATTAAACCAAGACTGCAAATGGAAAAAATAGCATATATTTGAAAAGTTGTGGTGTGGTACAAGACTTGAAAATTGCACAATGGAACCATTTGCTGTTGAGCTAATTGTTCTGTTTCTCAATGTCATTCTTAATATTCATATAATTCAGTATAAAATATTCAAAAATTAATCTTCCGGGTGTCTCAAAAAAAGTACCCCCTTTTGACTGGAAAAAGGAACAACACGATATGATATCTGGACTTTCCGACTGCACAACTAAACTTTTTAATCTTCAACTTAAATGCACGTACCTTGCATTTATAAATCGTCCATGAAACACCGGAGATACGAGCTCCCAAAGTCAAAATTTTGAGTGCACCTGAAACCAGAGGTTTTGAGAAACGGCCTTACCATGATTTGACATCATGAGCATTTTCCAACGGAATTTTAAACTGTTATTTTTAGTCTTTGCTTTTGAAAAGAATCATAGACGCTTAGCCACGACCCGAATTAAACAAATAGAAGAAAATGTGGCAAGAATAATAAACTCGTTCCACATCTCCAAAATAAGCGTGCATCTGCTCCTTTTCCTCTTTACTTCTTTGATGCAAATAACTTTTCATTGGAATGTGAGGAACTAGGCCTTTTCCTGTGAAAAGTCGCACGCGAGTGCCCAAACGCTTGCATGATTTTGTTTGCGCGAGCGATCGCTCAGGTGAAGATTCACAAGCATGTTGATTCCGAGGAGAAGCAAGTTACGCAGAACTTCCATATTGTTGATATCAAATGGGGATGAATCATTNTCGATTATCAATGAAATCTTGCTACATTTTCATCTCCGCAACAAAATATATACTACATATGTCTGTGTTATGCAGTGATAAAACAAGCTCAGAAAGTATTAATTGACCATGATTTTTCTCTGCAGTACAATTTTAAATTTGAGATGCAAAACCTTATAAAAATGGCTGTAAAACTGCAGGCTATTGGCTACAGGAATTTAATTCTTTCAGTGATTTCGACTTCAAGTCTTGATCATTTGGATTTGTGATCGAAGAGGAATGCATTTTATCAAAAATTTAACCGTCTTGGTACCAAAAGGTTTTTCAGCTAGATGCATAATTATGCATTTTCTTCTTTGGATAAACAAATTATAACGATATACGTATGCACTCCGTTTTTTACGCAAAAATTTGTTGCAACACGACTGTCCTTCTTTTTAGAAAAAAATTTGGCTTCAGTTGCAAAGCCATGTTGTAGATATACCAAACACTGTCCTGTCCACATGTGGCAGGTTTATAAATAAGTGACAGAGAAGAGACCCTACACCAGTGTCATCAAAACAGATATCAACTCTACAATTATCTATGAGAATTATGTATCGGAATAATCAATAGACTTAGCTACTTGATAAATATATATGGAAGGACATTACAAGGCAATTTCAGTATTCTACTTGACAACATACAGAAGGACAAAGATATTTAAATTAAAACAGAAAAACGTTTACTGGGCAGGAAATTTACAACGGGTTCAGCGGATCAGTCACAGTACTAAAAGTTTCTTAATTTTACATGATAACTTTTTGCCAATTAGTACTTAAAATTTCTTAATTGCTTTTTTACTTTTTTGTGCATGAATTATGTTGTAATTTCTATCATTGCTAAAAAATCTTTCTTGATGACATATAAAAGAACATTAAAGAGTTCTGTCGTCTTCAAAACATAAAGTTGCAATGAATATTCCTCAAGAATATGGTTCTACGACACCTTTTCCATGATATCATTGAATTTAGCTTTTCAACGTGTCTCAGTTCTTCCCAAACAAAGTACTAAAGTTTCCTAAAAGTTCGACCATCCTGGTGGCCTGGTACTAGTTTCTCATAACCTAGTCTTTTATTATGGATAAGCGTGTATTATAACGTCGATAAATAGAATAAAAAAGCGAGGTGTGTTAGTGCATAAATACGAAAATTGTAAATGTCATTAAAACTTTAAATAATTATAACTTCTTCGCATGTCATCATCATCATAAATGTGATGTCCTGTCTTGCTGCAATATCTGCCTTAGCTGCTGCGAGGCTTCCTCCATGTCTTGATTTAGAATACAAATGTCAGGAGCATCATCTGAAGTATCCCAAGTATCACAAAAGCTGTATGAAAATAAGAGTTTATATAGCTGCATCGATTCAATTCTTAGTTTCTGTTATACGGATCTCTTGTAAAAAAAATTGATAAATTGTATACAAAATTGGTATCGCCCTCATCAATCAACTTGACCTGTTCTTTCTCTGCTAGCCATATACTCTACTTCCAGTGTCAAGGGTATTTGGACAATAGATGATAACATTTCTTTTTGTCACAGGGTAAAAGAGTAGCCTCACTGCACAAGGCCCTCGACTTACGCTCATCTCATTGAATTGAATTGCCGTTGTTGTTGTCGCTGCAGTGAGGGCCTTATTTCCCTAGAGCTGTAAAAGTAGTCAAAGATTTCAATCGGCATATGATTTCTCCCGTCCCAATCAGAATGCAGGATTTAAGTAACCGCACTCTCATTGGCTAGTCCTTCTTTGAATTTGACTTCCCGCCAAAAGCCAACAAAGACCGTCGAATGCCGCGTTCGATTGATCTGCTGAAACAGCTGAAGCAAACAAAAATCTCGAAAGATGCGAGAGTATTGACGAGATCTTTTGCATCCCCAAACGAACAGAAAATGGCTTAGAGGAAGAAAGTTTTTGCAATCATGGCTAGAAGAAACATTCATCTAAGTACTGATAGCTCATTTTATGGTGCAGAAGTTCAGGAAAACTGCTTTTTGTGGCGTTTTAGGCTCGGTGGTTTTGAGAAAAAATAGCAGGTGATTTGGGGCATGCTGAATCAGTAAGAGGCTAAATCCGTTTCTGGAAGCGTAGGGAAATGAGTCGTAGTTGTAGCGTTATCAGTTCAGTCAAAGAGCGAAACTACGACATGCACTGAGTCTAGTAAAAGAGTATGGTATACAGTATTGCTTCAAATGCTGAATGGATGAAATATCAAGAGAAGCGTTATTTACCTGGAATACTGACTGATTGTTTATTTGCATTGCTGCCAGGGCTGCCACCCCATTTTCTTGATACTTCAAACTTTGCTGAGGAGAATCCACGCTTATTGCCATGGTATGCTGGAGTACCTGGTAAAAAGAAACCATGTCATAATATACTTGATGTCCTAAAAATTTACCAGTTTGGAAATTCGTAGTACCTGAAATACTTTGAGATATGGATGAATCAAAACTCTGACTGATAGCATAGTGGGGCAAAATATTCCTGAAATTCGTCATGAAATTTTCTTAGGAGAAAAAATTCTTATAATTAAGAACGAACATGAAAAATACGTCATGCTTATGTTCTTTTCCTCGCATTGGCTTTCTCCTCCTTAGGGGATGGTCCTGCATGTGCAGCCTGGTTCCCTGCGTCAACTTGACCGCGTTCGCGTGAGAGTCCTGGACGCCAGGGAAATCCGTGGAGCCCAGTCCCCTAGTCAAAAATGACGCCAGGGTACCAGACTGCTGCATGTGGCCATTTATTTGAAGCAGCAAATAAGGTAAAATTTGACCAACAATTCTCGTCCATCTTCAAGCATTATTAAAACAAGCATTGAAGCAAAGTCACCCAAAATCACCGACAATTTTTAAACGGTATGATCGATTTTAGTGAAATAAATTTCTCTTCCAAGTTAGCCCTTGCACTATAAAATACATATGCCTCAGTGTAATTGGTGAGTGTCCATCAGTCTATCAATAGCGATAACTAAGGCTCTGTAATCAGTCTAGAAGCGTTTGGGAATGAGTCGTAGTTGTAACGACATATATTAGCTCAGGGGAGCGAAACTACACGAAAATAACGAGTCTAACGAGTCCCCATTGACCTGAGAGACATCAACAAATCAAAGAACGCAGGGAAACAAGGGACGAAAGGACATAAATGTAGTGAGCAAGTTCAGGTTTGTACAATTCTTTGAATTAACTGGCATGTCTACGTAGCTGCCAACAAGAACGAAAACAAGAACTAGACTTATTACAATATTCGTCGTAAATTTCGCTCCCGTACACTCATCTATCTGATCCAGACTTTTTCGTTCTATCTATCAAACCTATTTGAGCGAGCAATTCAATTCAATAAATAGATGAAAAACACTCAAAGGAAACNCGCAGGGAAACAAGGGACGAAAGGACATAAATGTAGTGAGCAAGTTCAGGTTTGTACAATTCTTTGAATTAACTGGCATGTCTACGTAGCTGCCAACAAGAACGAAAACAAGAACTAGACTTATTACAATATTCGTCGTAAATTTCGCTCCCGTACACTCATCTATCTGATCCAGACTTTTTCGTTCTATCTATCAAACCTATTTGAGCGAGCAATTCAATTCAATAAATAGATGAAAAACACTCAAAGGAAACTTGGCTGAAAAAACTTCCTTGCACAGCGCTGAATCAAGCACCAATGCAAAAGAAGCTTGTTTATTCCTAGCCCACTTTCATTGAAATGCAAAATACACACACAAGACGTATCTAATAAGAATGAAGTTTTATTTAGGTTTTGAATTTTATAATTGCGAGCGAAAACTGGGAAGAATTGAAGTCCAAATAAGAACAACTTGAATGTACAGCTAAAAAAGAAATGCTCATACCTCCATTTACTGCATCACCAGCTGCCAAAACGATGTACAATGCCTTGTTGATGTTAATACTCAAAGTGCCGTCAGTTTTTGCAAAAGATCTTGTGTATCTGTTAAAAATAATAGCGTTGCAATTACAACAATGACAAAACTTCGAGTCGCTGGTAAATGTTCGTATGATAAATTCAGGAAAAAGTGAATTCGATATTTTAGAGATTATGCTCACTCTGTCCTTTCTGAGTCTGAAATGAAAAGGAATTCATTGCAATCCGTCTTCATGAAAACATGTCAAGATCTCCTTGTTTTCATTTCTACATAGTCAGGTGTACCGTACAACATCACTAGATTACTTTAAACTTAAACTAGATTACTTCCAGTACAAGACAAACAAAAACTGAGCACTATTAAAAAACTTAGTGTGAGCACTATAACAGCCATTTACCAGATTTGTGTCCGCCATTTACCAGAAAAATATTGCTCTCCCCAGATCCTTTTTCTAAATGTCAAAATGGTCTATTTCACAATATTGTTGATTGCTATTTTGATTCCAATGTTCGGAGAGAAACAACCATTTTTGCAAACAGGCAGACGCAGTATTTTCCAAAATTACTGGTTCGCTAGGAATTCGTATTAGCATCACCCAACGGGAATGAGATATTAGCTAGAGCACTCTACAGGCTGTCCCAAAACTTGTGCCCCGCTTGTACGGCTGCTGTGGAGGAGCTGTAAAACAAATTGTTTCAATACTTATATTGTTACATAGGATAGGCTTCAACTTAGAGTTTTAAACCTTGTTTAAGTTAATCTGACAAGTGGCTGCTGATTTATTTCACAAGAAGGTCAAAACATTGGTTGCAGCTAGTCCTTTGTTTAGCAACGATACCAAAATCAAGAAGATATTGCAAAATAATGTTGTTGCGTTGTTTATTACTTTTTTCAAAATTTGGAAAAGAGTTAACCATTAACCACAGGTGGCGCCCTTTTTCTCATAGGGGTCTGGGTTGGAAAAAATACAACAACACCATGGCGGGAATTCATGGCGGGCCTAAACGAATACAAATGGCAGTTGAACTGATAAGAGAGAAGACACGAGAGAATATGACACAATTATCTAGCAAGTAAGATTAAATTTAATCAAATCTAGAATTATTCTCCTCCACCTGTGGGTTAACAGTGTTGCCTTTAGTCTAACAATTTGTTTTACAGCTCCTCCGCAGCAGCCGCATAAACGGGGCAAAATTTTGTTGGGACACCCTGTGCACTTATCCAAAATTTGAAGACGAACTGAATTCGATGACGAAAGACAGTATTATCTTTCTTTGGTCATCAAGTATTTGAACTTTAAACTCCACAAATTTAAATATTTGTACCGCTTCTTTGAGTTTAAAATTAGACAGACCGGATTATCTAAATTAGACAACTTCTAGACGTGACCCAAGCCAATCTGGATATCGTTAAATTCCACTAGATTAACAAGGATTAAATGAATTAGAATTTTTTGGAAAATTGATCTTGCTGCTGAATGAAAAATTAGTTCAGGTTTCAGACTTTAAGGTCATGTAAAACCTGGATTCGGCACGTTCGAATCATAGATGGGATTTTTGCACGTGTGTCTTGAATAAGCCGGCGATTATCGCTTTGTCTGAATAAAAGATTAAAGGAGTCTCCTTGAAGCGAAATATACATGAAATTAAACAATTTTATTTTGCCAGAATATTCTTCTGTCTAAATGAAGTGTATGACTACACTTCATCTCGAAGTTTTTCTGACATAAAATGTTTCCACCAAAATTCCATCAATCATATTTTGGACTAGATTGATGTTATATTTCAGAAAGCAAGAGATACTGGTTTACACAGCTCGTTTCAGGTAATGTCTCTAATATAAAAATAGTAAAAACAAAGGAAAGAAACGACAGAACATTATAGACAGACTAGAAATACTGGAGGAAATGTTGTCATTTTGCGCAAAAATATACTCGAATGCAGCAGAGGATTCAAATATTTAAAAAGTTTGATGTAAATTTCTACTGTTCTTTTTTTAAATTTCTACTGTTCTGTCCCCTTGCTGTACTCTAGAAAACGATTCAATACCATTTATTTCTATGCCTATTTTCCATCCTAAAAGTAATATTTTATAAAAAAAGTAAGCAGAAACGTTTTGCGAGGCCACCATCTTTAGCGTTATTGTCTATTGGCATAAAATATGAATAATTCCATTAGGTCAAGCATCATGGAACGATCTGAAAGCAAATGATCTTCTACATTACACACAACAATTAAGATTTTACCTGCATATAAATCCACCATTCGGCTTCGCGATACTGTGTAGTGTAACTCCATTTGGCTGAAATTAAAAATAGGGAGATAATCAAGAAGCAAATGGACAGAAAATTCTGATGGACGTAAATTCAAGCAAAATGGATTTCTGTCATAGAAACCTTGTCCCGAGGGCGTTTTGTCATTAAAGGCCCTGGGGACGAGGTTGCTGTCACAGTTGACACCAGGTTGAATAAAAAAAATAGTTTTGCGTATTTGATCGGACATGGATCGGAAATTTTTTCCTGTAATACTCATCGCCACTTAAATTTCTTTCCAAAACGATTGTAAGATTCTAATGGATCGCATAAAAGCAAGATGAATATTTAGATAAGCAAGCTTGATTCTATCGTCGTACCTTCGATGAGGTGAATGTAGGAGTGCTTTTTCTTGGAGCATGATAGCCTTTGATAACACCAGTCGATCCTGCCATGTAGCACATCTCACCGTAGGTCCCAGGCTAAAAATTGAAAAAGAGATAACTAGGATCAATTTACAAAGATACAGTGAACTAAGATAAATTTGCACAATTTTCATAAAGTTAACCTTTCCGAGGGACAAAATGATTGGCATCATACTACTAACGTTTGGTTCGGCTAAGCTTTGATTTTGAAGTGAATTCTGTGCTGCTTTCAGTCCCTGTCAAAAGCTAAACATTTATCTGGACACATATAATTTGTGTACTAACTTTGCCATTGGTGCGCCTGCGGCGCACTTTGGCCCGCCTCGTTATCGTATCGGTTCAAATTACAAAAATTGCAGTGGTGGCAGTAGTGGTATATTAAAGTACGTAACCACTATTGTCTCCTTAACAGTAACGGTAGATGGTTATGAAAATAAGGCTAGATGTTGGATGGAACGAGCAATGTTGGGGTCCAGATGTGGCAAACACCCACCTTGGAAATATGAGCAAGCCTTTTCACCAATGGGAAACCCTAATGCCCATATCTGTCCTCAACTCAGATGAACAAATTCAGAATCTAACTACCTATCCTCTACTTCTACATTTCATTGCACTGTTTTGCCTCTTTTATTTCTGATTTACGATGATTTTAATCTTTTTAAAAACTTTTCATGAATTCTTTCAATGAAAAGAAAAACGCTGTAATTCTGAAAATAACCAAGATATCAAAAATTGCCAAAATGCTTTATAGCAAAGTGCCTGAAGTTCCTTTCAAGTCATTAAATGAAATGGAAGATGAATTTACCATTTGTGCAATCTTTTATAAGATTTGACGCCTATGCTGGCATTAGCCTCACTGCATAAGGCCCTCAACTTACGCTCGTCTCATTGAATTGAATTGCTGTTGTTGTTGTCGCTGTAGTTGTAGCAATATCCGTTCAGTCAAAAGAGCGACACTACGACATGTATTGAGTATATGCTAACTTAACTATGAGGCATCTTGTAACTATAAAGCAACAAGATTCGTTATGATTTGAATTCGAACGCCTACCATTTTGCCAGCTTGTTCATTTAGTCCGAAGGCAACCCATGAGCTTCCACTGCCTTTTATTTCAAACATCACATTGCTTTTAGAAGCATCGACTTGCCAAGTAGCAACGAAGGTACATGCATCACTGGAATTGCATCCACTTGGAATCTTGAAGCATCCCTTGGTCTTGTTACAGCCACTCAAATCGATCTAAAAGAGGACAGATATATTGCAAGAATCGCAGGCAGCATGCAAGAATGTTAACTAGTGGGAAAGTGGCAATACCTTTTCCTCAGTTCTAACAGGTGTGTCAAAGAGAACTTCACATTTTAGAAAATTCGTTGTCGGGAGACTTGATAAATTGCAATGAATCCAACTTTGGTTGATAGCCGAAAGGCTGAAGTATTTTTTGTGATTTTTGTTCTACTTTCTTTGAATTTATGAATTTCCTTTACTTCAAAATGAGCAAAACGGGCCTAAATCACTCAATAAGATTTTAAGGAATCTCTTCACTTGGAGCAATATGCAAATGCAATTCAGTTCCCTGAAGGATTAAAAAGTAATTAACCTTGCTGCTTTTATAAATGAAATGCGTTTGAGTGAGGAGATTCTTAATAATTTTGATCGAGGGTTTTAGGCCCTTTTTCACGCATTTTGATGTAACGGATTTTGCGTAAATCAAATTGTACCAATTTTTCCAATGCTCAGAACGAAAATAGACCAAATATCACAAACAATACTTCAGCCTTTCGGCTATCAACCAAACTTTGATTCATTCCAATATATCAAGTATTCCTCGTACAACGAATTTTCAAATACGCGAAGTTCTTTTCAGCGTACGCGGTATACAGTGATCACCAAATCAAACGAGGGAAATTTACAAAAGTAACGAAAAATCATTTTCAAAACAGCGAAGTGCTCATGTCCTATTTTTCTATTTACCGTGTTTATTGGAAGGTTTGAGCTCGTTGCTGGCAGTGTTATTCTTGTAGTATTTACAACACTATCAACAGTCACTGCAGTCGATACGTTTGACACAACGGTAGAAGCGTTCGTTGTCGAAGGTTCCATCGTTGTTTCTTTTATCGTAGAAGACTTCGTCATGGTTGTTGTTGTTGCTGGCAGTGTTGTGCTTGTAGTATTTACAACACTATCAACAGTCACTGCAGTCGATACGTTTGACACAACGGTAGAAGCCTTTGTTGTCGAAGGTTCCATCGTTGTTTCCCTTATCGTGGAAGATTTCGTCATGGTTGTTGTTGTTGCTGATTCTGTTGTGTTCATTGTTGTCATTTTTTGCGTCGTTCTCAGGCCACTTTTAACAGTTCTAGTGGTACTTGATGTGGAGCTTTGCTGTGATGATGTCGACATCTTCGAAGTTGATGGTTTTGTTGTGGTGGGCTAGAAATAAGAATGGAGAGAATGGACTCTCTAAGAGTCACTTTCTCTCTGTACAGTTCATTCCATTTTGCTAGCATTTGAATTTGAAGGTACCAAGAAGGAAGCAAGGGGACAGAGTCCACTGGAACTCAGGCTAACCAACGATAGAACAGGGAGCATAACTCTTGGTTATTCTATGACCGTCAAGTTTGACAATCAATACCATCAATACGTTGGATTTCGTCATCTAATCAGAACAATGATTAAAAACCTTGTTTTTCCTTATTCATTTAAAAACAAACAAACAATTTAAAAGAAACAACAACAGGGCAACAACATTAATAAACTACGTGCCATCCATAGTGAAAATTACTTGTTGTCAGCGAGTACCCACTTTGTATGACACTTACAATTCAATACAAACTATTCCAACCACAGTCGTAAGAGAGGGACAGCCAGAGGAAGCAAACAACTAGCCGTTGAATTCGGCGCTTTTGGGTTGAACGAGCAACATCAACAACCCAAAGGTGCACCCTCGTGCACCTTCGGAGGTCCAGGCTCGAGCAAAATGATTAACAACCTGGAAATTCAACTCAAAGTTTTTGGATTTCCCAGTGTTAAACAATATTCATTCCAATAGTTTACTGAAGATTCGTACTGTGAGAGTCAAAAACAGTTTCAACGTTTGAAATTTCAGAAAAATTTGGTTTTGGTACTCATCTTAGGTTTTCTAATAATATGCTTCAAACACTAGACAGCCAACAAAACTTAACAATTATTTTCAAATCCAACGACACTTATTGATCTTTGATTCAAAATAAAAAGATAATTTAACATCTATTGTATAATTTTCGGATTTCGGTCACTTTTCAAATGCCATAACTCTTTTTGACTCTCACAGTAGTTTCTCTTTCATATACTTGCCAGGAGCAAGTGAAGCCCTGGAAATACATTTGGAATCGAGGTAAACATCCGGGGGAGGGGTACTTCATTGTGAAGTCATATATTCTTCAAAATGGGTCCCGTAATGATTATCCACATAAAACGACTGAAAATCTCCCAAAATTTGCTTGCGAAACGATAAGAGCCTGGCCAGTCAAAGCCCCCAGTTACACGATGCCGGATTCATCTCACACCGGATTGCTTTTCGCACCGGATAGGGGGGTGCAGTTACACGACGCCGAAGCAATCTGATGTCACTCCATTCCGTTTTCGAGGAGCGAAACCACTACGCACTAGAGATGAGGTGAAAACCAATCCAATTCACTCCACTCCGCATTCCATCTTGCGTAACTGCATGAATCCGATGTCACTCCACTTATATGGCAAGCGAAAGTCACCAAAATTCAGATAAACCCGATTTTTCTCAGAAAAACCGAGTTTTTCTACAGAAAAACCGAGTTTCTCTGTCAGATAAACTCGGTTTTTCTTCCAGAAACAATGCTTTCTGAAAAACTTTTTCTTCAGAAAAACCGGGCTTTTCTGATTTTGATGATTTTCGCTTGCCATACACTCAAGAACCTTTCTCTGTAAAATGCTTTGTTTTGTAGAACAAATAAACATGGCGTCGCAGTTGTTAAAAACAATAGGCGTTGACGTCGCAGTGCAGAGTGACTCGGTGTCGCGTAACTGTAATAAAAAGCAAGTTCGTAACAATCTAGTGTCGCGTAACTGCAATGAAAACGATGCGAATTTGACTGGGATGGGGTGAAACCAATCCGATGTGGAAAGCAATCCGGTATCGTGTAACCCAGGCCTTATTTCATGTCCAGTCTGGTTCCCTGACGTCATTATCGACTAAGGGGACTGGACTCCAGGGAAGAGAGCTCTTCTATATCCTCCACAATTCAACCCCTTTTCTTAACAAAAAAGCGCGTTTATCTCCTCCGCAACATCGACGACCGGGAACCAGGCTGTTTCATGTCTAGAAAAGGATCAGGTGTCTAGAAATCGACGAAATTCATTCACATGGGTTAGAAATTTCCTGATATTTATGCAAATGGTTCGAAATTCTTGGCAGTCCTGTGTTACCAATGGGACCTGTTGTCAAAGTTCAGATGGAGGTCTAATCATGGTCACAATGCAGTACACCCCCTCCCCCCGCTTCCGGGATAACATCTTACCGTTGTCTGCGGAGGTGCAGTTGTTCTAATCATGGCATTTGTTGTCGAATTCCCTTTTGTAGTAGATGACATCATTGTTTTCGTTGTTGAATTCTGTGTTGTCATCGTAGTTGAGGTCATTGCTACTGAAGATGTCGATTGTGAACCTGATGATGATGATGATGATGATGCCTGTGCTGTTGTTGTTGTTGGAGCCAGAGTTGTTGTTGTTGGAGCCTGAGTTGTTGTTGTGGGAGCTTGCGTTGTCGTGGCAACAAAGGCAGTAAAGTCAAATGGTGATTCTTGTGGTGTGTATTTATTACTACCATGATAGGCAATGGTTCCTGTAATGGTAAATGTTGATTAGTGCCTTATGAAATAGGGACTGTTTAGAACGTATAACACTTTTAAGGGCGCACAAGGATGGGTCACGTGGTTAAAATTCAACTTATTTCACCGCTCTGTTTTGCTTACGTTCGTAATGGGCCAAGCCACGTAGCTAAAGCTGGAAGCAATGCAGAAAACTGTCGAGGATCCTCTTACCCGCCTTTAAACACTTGGTATGTGGTTCAGTTGGATGGTAGAAGATTTTAATAAAGTTTCTATGACGGCTGGTAGCTAGTGGTTTTTTGGGTCTCTGTTGCGTCTTGTTTACTGCCATCTTGATCACTGCTTCCACCACAGCTTTGCTTTCCTGTACCTAATCACCGTTGATTATCCCTGTACCTAATAATCAAAAATTGAATTTTCACGCAACATAAGAAAGACTTCCATACCAATCTTCAATGGTAAAAAGAAACTCACCGCCTGAAACCGCGCCAGCAGCCATAATAAGATGCACAGCCGGGCCAAGTGGATTCTGGTATCCAGATGATATTACTGGTCGTGAAAATCTGAACAAATCAAAGGAAAGAAGAGGTGCACTAACATGGCTCGTGTCATTGCAAAATGAAGACAACTGCTTGTTATTTCTTAGGCAGTTGGTCCTTTGCCAATGAATGAAAAAGAATTGGAGCTTGAATGCCCCCAAAACCTTTACTGTATATTTCCAAGTGAGCAATTTTAGTATAAATGATGAACTGCTGCAACTATGTTTCGTGTAAGAAGCACACAGAACGGCTAGCCATAAAGACACTGCGCAGCTTATAATCCAAACAAGTGTAACCGGTGACCCAATAAAAAGTGAAACTTTTCGAAAAATCACCAAAATTTGATTATGTTATCGATCTTAACAATTTATTTTTCTGCATTCGTGCACGGGCTGTAGGAAACATTCTGATTGGTCTTTGGAAAATGTTATGGTCATAGGTTGCGGTTTTTAAGATTAAATTAGCCGCGATGTTTTTACAGCGGCTTCCTGNAAAAAAAAAAAAAAAAAAAAAAAAACTCACCGCCTGAAACCGCGCCAGCAGCCATAATAAGATGCACAGCCGGGCCAAGTGGATTCTGGTATCCAGATGATATTACTGGTCGTGAAAATCTGTACAAATCAAAGGAAAGAAGAGGTGCGAAAACATGGCTCGTGTCATTGCAAAATGGAGACAACTGCTTGTTATTTCTTAGGCAGTTGGTCCTTTGCCAATGAATGAAAAAGAATTGGAGCTTGAATGCCCCCAAAACCTTTACTGTATATTTCCAAGTGAGCAATTTTAGTATAAATGATGAACTGCTGCAACTATGTTTCGTGTAAGAAGCACAAAGAACGGCTAGCCATAAAGACACTGCGCAGCTTATAATCCAAACAAGTGTAACCGGTGACCCAATAAAAAGTGAAACTTTTCGAAAAATCACCAAAATTTGATTATGTTATGGGATCTTAACAATTTATTTTTCTGCATTCGTGCACGGGCTGTAGGAAACATTCTGATTGGTCTTTGGAAAATGTTATGGTCATAGGTTGCGGTTTTTAAGATTAAATTAGCCGCGATGTTTTTACAGCGGCTTCCTGTTATTCAGTAGCCACTCGACGGTTGACCCAGCAGACGCTAATCTGCCCAGAGGAGTTTCCGTTTGAATGGCATAATAACTCTAGGTCATGTCAATCTGCCACGCGCAGCGTCTGCTGGGTTAACCGTCGAGTGGCTACTAAATAACAGAAAGCTAATTTAATCTTTAAAACCACAACCTATGACCATAACATTTTTCAAAGGCCAATCCGAATGTTTCCTACAGTCCATGATTCGTTTCAGCGATCAAATTAATTTGAGATGTGATTGTTATCTTATTCATACGCGAAAATAACAATGAAATTATAGCCTGAAAAACCATATTCTGAGCAATTACATTTTACAAAACCTAGCCAATAAGCGATTTCTTGCAATTTCTTATCAGAATTCGAGTTCGAATACTGTGTTTGATTCGAATTCTTCTCTCCGAAGTCTGCCAAACCTTCTGTCTTTTGGAGCAGAAGGTTCAGAAGGCCTTCCAAACCTACCAAACCTACCGTTTTGAGAATTTCGGAGCCAATCAAACACAAATTCCGAGTCTAGCAAATCTACCGTTTTCAGAATTGGTACCAGTCAAACAAATCCCAAATCTACCGTTCTCAGAATTGGTATAAATCAAACACACCCTAAGATACCCTAAGATATTAAAGAAAGAACCTGAATCCAACAAAAAGGTTACCTGCAGATGATTGCACCATTGACAACATTTAAGCTGCTAAGAACTGTATTCGTCGCCTACATAGCAAAACAAATTACGTTTTCACTCTATTTTCCAAGTTTTCTACAACATTTGCAAATCGCGGCTAATAGACCTCCCAGCCACCCCACAAAACCCACAAAAGAGCCTTGATGGAGAGATATTTTTTGCAAAATTGTATACGAAATGCTCGGTTGAGTGGCGTTATAGCTTCTATCACTGTTGTGCACATTTGAAAATCCGTCAGTTTTCTACAAATGTACAAAAATATTTTTCGATCCAGGCTCTTCGGAGAATAGCTAAATGGTCTATTGCCGTTCAAAATTTATATTTAAAAATGAATAGGTGATTGCATTAAAGATGGTGCCGGAGAATATTTTTACCATGATCCTTTGTGTCGCCTGGTGAATCGTCCAATCAGATCAATTGAGATTCTCTGAGACGCAAAGCATCGTGGTAAAAATTCTCTGAAGCTATCGTCTATTAACACTTGAAGTAACATCATATTCAAATGTATGATGCTTATACTGTCAGTCTAGCTTCGAGCCTCACTTAGGGAATTCCCTGATTTTCTGAAACCCACCTTCCTAAAAATATATTTTTCAACATTATTCGAGAAGATCAACGTTTCCATCTGTGCCCTCGTTTGATCTAAAATCTACACAAAACCAATCTAAGGAGAATTATGTTATTGTATTTTACACATCAAGATAGGATCAGAAATAATTGCATGAAATAATTCATAAATGTTTAGAAATACTTACAGGAGCGAGTAATGATGGTATGCTTCTGACAGTCGAATGAAACCCTTTAAACATGGACACACCACCGGCTAAGTAGCAGATTTCACCTCTTGATCCAGGCTTGAAGTGAAACAAATGATTTTACAAGATAAATTGAAGCAACTTGTATCAAGATTTAGTAAAAGAAGACTTTCAAATCTCTCAATACTTTCAAGGCTCTATTGCAGAGGATACCGTTTTTCCTTTGATAACATGGGCATCAAATCTTGGTAAAACTTTAAATTAATGGAGTAAAATGATATTGCCCTTTTCTTTCAAAACACCCCCCAGTAACGACCCCGCCGGGCATTAAAAAGACAGCGGGGAAAATTCCCAAATTACAAACTTTAGACGGGGATCACAAAAATCACGGCGGGGAAGAGCAAAATTTCGGCGGGGAAAGAATTAAGATGGTACCTATCATCAATACACAAAAGGCTGGAGGCAGATGTTTAGATCTATCTGTTTCATTTTCATATAACTCGTGTCTTCTCTACACAATGCCCATTCGCATGAATAATGAGTGAGACTCGATTCAATACATAGTCGAAGCTTCGCTCTTTGACTGAACTGATACAACTACAACTACCTCACTGAAGCGACAACAACAACATCCATTTGATAAAACGAGAGAAAGTTGAGGGCCTTTGTGGAGTAAGGCTAGAGTGAGACTAGACTTATTACATGATTCCTTGTTTTCGCTCCATTCCCCCCTAACCATACCCCACATACAATACCCATTCCGCTTCAAACAAAGTTTTAGCGGAATATGACTGTAACAATATATAACAATTCANGTATCAACCAAACTTCGATTCATTCCAATTTATCAATTAGTCTCTGTATAACAAATTTTAAAACGTGTGAAGTTCTTTTTGGTGCACCCAGTAAGACATAAAAGTTGCAGAAACTATGTTGAGATTTTCAGCCATTTTTGCACGTTTTGAAGCCTCATGTTTAGAAAAAATCGCGAATGATTTCGGAAAAAAAAGTTAAATTTCAACATAGTAAACTCTAATATATAGTTCAAGACCTTGGCAATTCAACAAATTTCGATACTTTATCGCAAGAAACCGTCGAAATACATTTCTGCAATGCGTCAGATTAACACAGTTTTCCCCGAAAAAGGGCACTTTGGCCTTTTTGACAAAAAGGGCAGGGGTCTGGACCCCCAGGACCCCCCCCGTAGTTGCGCGCCTGCAGGCTGGAGGCAGATGTTTAGATCTATCTGTTTCATTTCCATATAACTTGTGTCTTCTCTACACAATGCCCATTCGCATGAATAATGAGTGAGACTCGATTCAATACATAGTCGAAGCTTCGCTCTTTGACTGAACTGATACAACTACAACTACCTCACTCTAGCGACAACAACAACATCCATTTGATAAAATGAGAGAAAGTTGAGGGCCTTTGTGGATTCATCAGTCTAGAGTGAGACTACGTTCACAACCACTTTTGAAACCGTTTTGAAAACTGCAAAAAATGTGACGGTACCAAAATTTTACCTAGTGTTCACACGATACCGGCACAATTTTGAAAATGATAGAAAATTCAACGGTATCAATCGCTTGGTATCAATCTCTGCGACAGAGAGGCTGGATCTTGACTACAAAAAATTTGTAAACCTAAAGAATCAATCAACCTCGTTTTGAAAGCGTTGAAAAATGTTCTGTTTTCATCGTTTTCGAGTGTTCACATGATGCCGTTTTCAAAATGTGCTGGCTAGCTTTCCGTTTCCAAAATGTACCGTTTTCAAAATCTGCCGGCAAAAAATGTGTCGTCGTGTGAACGGGAGACACATTTTTCACCGTTTTCAAAACATTTTTCAACGCTTTCAAAACGAGGCTGATCGATTCTTAAGGTGTAGGTACATTTCTTTGGCATCATATTCTTGGGAGATTGCAACAAGTTTGTTACCGCCAAATTTCCTTCCGTTTTCAAAATGTGCCGGCAATGTGTGAACGTAGTTTGAGTTAGCCATCCATGTTTTGAGGCATCCTTTGCAGCTAACTTCATTTACATTCGCCCCCTGACTAATCGGCTGTAGAAATCCTCTCGTTTCTGATTGCTAATCGGTTTGTACTGGGTTTTTAAAGACCTTGTGCTCCCCATGATCCTTTGCACCCGTGCAAACCACCAAAATATCATATTGGCTGTAAACAAAATATTTTGAACAAACAATAATATATAACGACAAGAAACAAAGCTTTCCTAATCGTTCACTTATTTTCAGGAATTTCTCTTGTTTGAGTGAAAAAGCGATGGCATAACAACGGTCATTTGAAGTTTGAAAAGACAAAACGGCCCCACGATTGCACTAGGCCAACATCATTTTCATACAGTATGAAAGTCACTGTGAGACTGCAAAGGATCTTGGGGAGCACAGGGTCTTTAAACAAAAGCAACGCTATTGTTCAGAAGCTGCTATTGTTTATCTGATGCCGAGTAGGCCACTACTGGATGAGTCAGAAATTTGTTTGACTGTTTGAATTTGTTTGACTCTCTAGACTTGCCCCAAGTCCATTTCCTTATGTCCGTCTGACAGGATCAATCAGACGACCTTCAGGAAATAGACTGTAGCTCTCAAATTATTTATCAGATTCCTGTCTATCTTATTGTTCAAACTTACTAGGTATTAATCGCATACACTTGGGTCTGTCATTAAGCTGTTTTCGTCTATTTTCTACCTTCATGAGGCTGGATTGCTAGCAAATTTCATCACAGATGTTAGGCCTGTTTTGAAGGACTTTAAGCTGAGGCATTTTTATAAAATCGCTTGTGATTGGAGAGCAATATAACCGATTTTGACAACCTAAATTTCTTCATCTAAGTTGATATGTTAGCTACACAGTTATAATCAGTTTATAGGAATCTCAAAAATGGTTTGAGAGCTACAGGCTCTCAAAACGTCTACTAGATGTTTTCTGACTCACCCGGTACAACATTGAAATATGTCAAACAAAACCTACCATAAGTCTATTGGTGGGATTAAATGCCAATGCAACCCAGCCTTGCTGCTTCTTCGTGCTCACTTCAAATTCCATGATAGTGTTGTCTGATGTCTTTCGCTTCCATGTTACGAGATAATCACAATCAGTACTTGTAGTGCATGATCCTGGAGATTTATGGCATGCCTTGTTTATGCCACAATCTGTTGTGGTTATTTCCTGAAAAGAGAAATGTGTGCATTAAAAGGAGGAGAGCAAAATAAAACAATTGAAGGAGATGAACAAAGAATTAATTAACGAGCAAATTAAGGAACGAATGAATAAATAAATGAACGAAATAAAAAAAACAAAGAACGAGAATGAATTAATCAATTAGTTAATTAGTTAATTAATTAATTAATTAATGAGCGAACAAATGAATATATGAATTAATTGACGAAAGAGCAAATGAATCAATTAATTGAATTATAAAGGAATAAATGAATGAATGAACGAGTAAATGAACAAACTATTGCATGAATGAGTAAATGAAATAATGGATGAACGAATGATAAAATAATAAAGGAAAATCGACTTAAAGACCTTGATTAAACACCAAAGCATTGATTAAATCGATGAATCAGTGATTTGATTAACCGATCAACAAAGGGTTTGCAGTAGTCCTACAGATCAGATTGCGTTGTTTCTTTCATCGTAGTAAACAGAATGCTCTCATGGTCCTGATCTCTGACGTCATTTTTGGTTAGGGGCAAGGAATCCGCCGAAAAAGTCTAAAAAAGCAATCAATGAATGCTTCAATACGAATCGAGGCTTCTAATGAGAAGATCTTCATCTTTGGTTGAGAACCAAGACGTCTTTCTACTTCTTCTGATGCAAATCCTTGGTTGAGAACCAAATCGTCTTTTTACTTTTTCTGATGCAAACATGCTTCTTTGGTTGATGTTTCGTTTCATTTCAGTTCATTTAATTTTATATTCTGTAACCCCGTCAGCTAAGGTTGCTTTTCAGGGGGCCGTGACAAAAATTTACAATTTACAATTTAATTCATATAAAACTAAAAATAAATGAGCTAATCACAAAACTAAAATATAGAAATTTATACATTGTAGTCATACTTTAAAGTCGACGTTTGAAAGCATATTTAAGAGGACGCTAGCTTAACCTCGGGTTGGGGTTCAAGGCTGTCCCAAAGATGCGCACCACGATATGAGAATGATTTCTGCCCTTTGGTCGTTTTCAAAAGAGGGACGCGTAAGTCAGTCTCAGAGTTTCTTATGTGAAAGAAGAGCGAACATGCCATGCCACCATGGATCCGGGAACTATGGGAAAGGGATCGGTCGGAAGGACTTCATGAAATAGACTTGGGGCAAGTCTACCATGCACCAAGACCAATGTTTCGTCAGTCAGACTGACATGTTTGTCTTTAGACTGATTAAACGAGTCTCAGTTTGCCGCATTGAAATGAATGATGGCTTCACAGATTAAAAACATTGAACGAATACAAGGAATCACGTCGTCAGTCTAGTTTGTCTTAGCAGAGCAGAGGCGGGAACGTAATACGCTCCTTCGCAGTGGCAGAGCCAGCACTTGAGAAATAAGGGGGTCCGGGAGGAAAACTTTGCATGACCATGCCCTTCAAACTCGCGGAAAACGTAGGCAACGCCCTTTTAGCTAAATTTGCATCAGATTTTTGGTAAGAATATTTATTAGATCGTTGCATTACATGACAAGAACACTTGAGCTGGCATATCCCTCCCAAGAAACTAATTTTATTGCATTTTTGTACGAATCTTGAGGACCATCTTTTGGAAAAGTGAGGGGGTCCGGACCCCCCATCCCCTCATTCCCCCATGGCTCCACCACTGCTCTTTCGCATGCTCCTTCGCATGGTAAGAAAACAGCTTCCAATTCCCTCGTCGATGAACAAGTTAACGCCCGAGTCCACGACTCAAGTCGAAAATGACGCCAGGGACCCAACCTTGGAAACAATCCTCGACTAAACCTCTGAATGAATAAATTCATCTACGAATGAATGGAGAGCATAATCCGTAAGTTTGTTTGTATCAATTTTTGTCATAACTAATCAACTAACAATCCAGGAAAACTGAATTTCTTGAAAAGACTAAAAAGAGCCTGGTCCTTGAACTGATCGGAAATTTGTTTTTCCTTTCCTGTCATTAACAATTATTGATTTATATATTGTACCATCCCCTCTAAAATCACACCAATACAGACAATTATAATGCAATGATACAATTTCAGGAAGCCTTTATCTGGATAATGCCTACCATAAAACGTGCAAAATTGCTCTGAATAGAAATTACATGGCATTAATGATCACAGAAATCAGGAATATACTTAGTCATAAATGAGAAATTTGGGATAATTATTGACCGCAGTAATAAGGAAAATATTTATGTACCAGTGAGGAACTTAAAATGCAAAATATAATACCTGGTTGAAGACGATGGGAATTAGGCTCATCAGAGTCAACAGAATGACAGCCATGTTGTTTGACTTTTGCTGCAACATAAATTTGAGTTCTAAGAAGCAACTAACGACCATTTTCTTTAATCATAAGAAAGACGACTCGACTTTTAAAAACAATGTTTAATAATAATGTTAATAATAATCCCAAAATGAGCCTCTGAAAGCTTTAAACGTTCTAGCTGAAAGAAATATAAATAATTTAACGAAAAAGATCTAACCGATTGAAAATCACCAACTTTTACAACAACGAATTAACATCGTGAAACGTAGGAAAAATTACTCGGTGTCTTTGTCTTTTGCAACTTATAGCGTCCAACACCACCCTAATTTAAAGCTTTTCTAGAATACACCTTCAAGCTATTCTACAAGAGAGTCTAGATCGAGCGATATTTTAGACACGAAATTTTAGATTGAGTGACGTTGTACCGTTAATCGCTGCTGTGCATCTTCGAAAATTCCTCAGAGAACTAAAAAATGTAGAAAAATATCATTTGATCAAGACACTTTCGTAGAATAGCTAAAAGGTCTGTTAATTTAAAGAGATTCTGAAGGCAAATGCTTGCATGAAATCTCACACTGACGGAGATAACGGCGAGATAAGCGTTCTCTACACATGGGAATATGTGCATATGTCACCTTGCTGTATTTGAATATTCACATCAGGGAGCGCTGATTCTCATCGCCTTGGCTATTGGATTCGAAACAATCCTATCTTCCAGAGTTCCTTTTGTTGAGAAACTTCAATATGATCTCAAATCTAACCAGGGGCGTCGTGGCACCTGTAGATTAGGGGGGGCCAAGCTCCAAGATTTTCCGAAAAAAGTCGAAAGTTTAATAATGCTTTTCTTGGTTCATGAGATACTGGATATGTTTGTCATTTGACTTTATGTGAGATGACTTGAGACATTTAAGATGGATGGAGGATGGTTCATCATCAAAATTAAAGAGAAACCACAGAAGCCTTCGAGTTTAGGGAACTAGAACAGTTGATTTATCCAATTAAAGTAAATTAAAGAACAGAACAATTAAAGTAAATTAATAAGCCTGTGAATGTCCTTTGATTTNCGGTCACCTTCCTGCATTTCTTGGAAAAATTCTTACACACCCTACCTATATCCAGCTACTTTCTCCTCGTTTTTGGAAGAATCTCGAGGACCATCTTTTCACAGAAGCGGGGACCTGATCACTTTTGATTTCTATAAACAAATAAAGATATTCTGCCTTTTGAAGTCAATGATATCCGAATTTAGTTCAATTTACAAATTCCAGAGCACGTTAAGACTAAAAAGTGCATTTCACCCCCTTTGGTTTAACAGACAAACAAATTACGGGAATTTTCCGACGAAGCACTCATATTTCCGAAAATCCGATGATTTTGAAAATAGGGGGGGCCATGGCCCCCCCTGCCCCCCGGCCACGACGCCCCTGAATCTAACCTGTTTAAAAGGTGCTTGAAACAAACGATTCTCCTAGAACAAGATAGAACGCTTCTTCCATTTCATTTCATTCCTTTATCGGGTGCGCACAAATAAACTTCCAAATTTTGTGTACTCAACTGCAAGGAAACTCTCAATTTTGTTGCATTTCCAAACTTTTAAAGACATAATTGAAATTAGAAATATAACTTTTTATTATTTTAAGGATACATCTCCAAAGACCCTTTCATTCACAAATGGAAGGTGAGGCGAGGTGAGGTGCGCTTCATTGTTCGGAAATGTAAGCAGCTCAAAGGTTTCCTATTCCCATACAATCAGATCAGGTCCACTACAATTCCATAAAATTTCTAGGTACAGGATAAAAAAAAGCAATTGTTTATTAACTCCTGTACTTAGACCTTCGCGATCATAAATTTAAATGACTTATTATCAAACTGAGAATGTCGATAGGAAAGTGCCTGCAACAGTGAAGAAGAGACAGTTTCTCATAAATTTGAATTACTTATTATCAAACTGAGAAAGTCGGTAGGAAAGTGCCTGCAACAGTGAAGAAGAGACAGCTTCTCATAAATTTGAATTACTTATTATCAAACTGAGAATGTCGATAGGAAAGTGCCTGCAACAGTGAAGAAGAGACAAGTTTCTCATAAAACTGACAATCGTTTGAAATATAAAACAATTAAAGCTTGCACAAACCTTTGAACAGAGAGAAACTGGCAATTTCTGACCAAAAGTGATATATAGCCAACTGCTTTCACGGCGTGTTTTGAAGCGAATGTTTACGCTGACGGGAAAAACAAATTTGTCAATATCAAAGCGTTTGATAAACAAGGCAACCCCCTCTTCTAATGACCTTATTCTACCACGCACTTCTTTCAAGCGAGGCCAATCCAAAGCAGTAAACAGTAACGACTGCCAAATACGCATGGGCAGGCTTTATTTTTGCCGTCTACAGGCCGCTCATAGTCTTGCCTTCCGGACGGGCAAGGCATCTGTTTTTAGATGACTAAAGATGAAGCGAATAATCTTTGAATAGATGTGTACAAATGATTCGACGATGAGCAGAATCATGCTTACGATCACTCTATGCAAAGTAGAACAAGGGCAGCGGGAAGGCTATCTTGAAAACATGGAATATGGAATACTGGAATGGGATGGAATACTGGAATAACATGGAATGCTGGAATACTGGAATCTCATTCCAGTATTCCATGTAGTTCCAATATTCCATGTCATTCCAATATTCCAGTATTCCATGTCATTCCAGTCTTCCAAAATCCATGTCATCCCAGTACTTGATTGCTATCTCTTTCATTGCGTTATCAACCCATTCATCACAATGATGTTTATCGGAGTGGCAGTTATTGTGGAATGAAATTCCAGTATTCCATGCCATTCAAGTATTCCATGTCATTCCAGTATTCCATTCCATTCCAGTATTCCATGTTTTCAAGATAGCCCAGCGGGAAGATACAAATGTTGGTCTATAGCCCACTAATAAATTTAAAGCCATGGATACCAAATTCTTTTACATCCCTTGCGATGAGACAAATACAAATTACAATAAATGCTATAAATACCAATTCACGTCATTTAAACCTGAAAGTATGCACCTTTTTTTCTGGTTAAAATTTGACTTTGCCTTGTTTGCTGTCTGTCCTCGGAAATCGGCAACTCCGATTGGGCTCCGACCGATTGCCTATCTGTTTGATTTTACGGTTCTCCTATTCAGAAGTGTAAAAAAATGTCGAGCACATAAGACGCTTCTTAATGGGACCAAAGCTCCATTCGCACTTGGAGCGTCGTTCCTGACGCATTCTAGAATAATGACGCGCGGCGACCAGAATCACAAATCGTGCAAGCGACCAGAATCTTATCTCAAAGCGCCGCATTGCACCACAAAATCGCTTAAAGTGTGCATTCAACTCTAGGCCTTTTACTTTCTATCATCGAATGCCATAAAAAAGTTCTACGATCTGTCGGTAGTAATCAACATTGAAGAGTCAAGAAAGATCTTTCAATTTTCTCTTCCGGACACAATACTCTGGACAAAACGGACAAACAGATAACTAATGAATTACACCAGATTCTAACTACGAAAGGGAACCAAATTATAGTGAATAGATTAAAAGAAACAACCAAGAAACAAAGTCAAATAACATATTGGATTTTTGTTGGATAAAGGAAGCTAAAATTTGACAAAGTCATACAAACCTTTCAGGTCTTCGTTCTAGATTCTTCGAAGTGATGATGATGATGATGATGATGAATTCGCAAATAACTCCTTCCTTATCACAACAACAGCCACGCCTTCACACTATCACCATTTGTTGATTTAACTAAAATTGCTTTCACTTTGGCCGCAAAAGTGCATGAGCATGACAAAGGTATCGTTAACAATATTTGTTTGGCGAATAATCAAATTTATGCCTAGGTCAGTCTATGAGCTGCGTTAATAAATAAAAGATGAGGTGATTAAAAACTCCAATGGAATTTAAGAACATTCATCGATGCTCGCTGTCAAGGAGAACCTGCTGATGAAACCTATGATGAAACCAATAGGTCAATATCAAATGAAAGCGACTTAACCAACATTATTGCTTCAAAACATTCAATGCTGCTTTCGAAACGAAATAGACAATAACGCCAAAGATGGTTGCCGCGCAAAGCATGCTGGTAAAAAGCTCCCTGATGACCACCTAACGACATAAAAATGTTGGTCTGCCGTTTCGACTATCTCGCTGTCGTAAATTTCGGAGCAAGTAATCAATGTAAACAAATAGGAAAATTTTGTAATTCGAACTCGAATCTTCAATTAAAACTTCAATTCGAATCAAAACTTTACGCTTTCTGCTTGTAAAGGTTTCCTTTCGAAATGTTGCATTCGAATTCAAGATCGATTCGAATTCAAGCTAGCTAGTCGAAACGGCAGACCAAAATTTGTATGTCGTTAGGTGGTCGTCAGGGAGCTTTTTACTAGCATGATTTGCAGCAAAACACAACAGAGTCTTCGAAGCCGCCATCTTTAGCATTATTGTCTATTGATGTTTGCTTGTAGGGTTTAGTTTATCGAATACCAGCATGGGTAGTAGGAAAAGCGTCATGTATTTTGGGTTTATCCAGTGGTATCAAGAATCAGAACTATTAGGCCTACCTTTGTGCATGTTTTCTGTGTCGATCTTCTCCGTTGTCCTGTCGATTTAGCATAATCATATGGCTGTAATCGCTCTCCGTCCAACTATCCAAGCGCCATGTTTTTTTAAGTAGTTATGATTCTTGATACCACTGGATAAACCAAAAACATATTACGCTTTTCCTACTACCCATGATACCAGTAATAGCACTGAAAAGACAATTTAGGTAGCAAGTTTTTGCTGGAAACTTTTTGGCGCGAAAATATCTCGACCCAGACTCCTGGATGAGGCCAAGACAAAGCAAAAACATTGTTGAAGTTGAAATGCCCAGAACTCAGGAACGGTATCATCGATTTTTATGAAATAAATTTTCACAACTAAGTTAGCTTTCCACAAATCTACAATTCTCATAAATTGATGCATTTGCTCGTCAGTCGTCATCGCACATTTGTTCAAACATTGACACATTTTTGAGTCAGCAAGTAGTTGCCTTACTTTAAGGCCCTTAGCTATCGTATGAATTCGAATGAACATGAAGAAAATTAGACTACGGCTTTCATTACCAATTCGAGCTTTCATGTTAAATAATTGATATGTGAATTTTACGCCTCGAAATTCGGTTCATGGGAAAAATACCTGGTGAAACAAATTTACTATTCTGATGGTCATGATTATTGTCACATTTTTGATCACTCTTTTTCATACAATTTGTTGTGGTTGTATCAAAACGAAAATATTCGTATCAATTTTGGCAAATCTTTGAAAGTACTCGCACCACTCCGCAGCAACTCCACATTCGAGAAAATTAGTTGGACAGTGCATTTCTGCGTAAAAATGTTCAAAAAAATTTGCTCTGCAATGTGTAACTTTTCGAAAGGGCTTCAGAGCTTAGAATGGTTTATGACTGAGTACTGACAGTTAAAAGATATTTTCTTGAAGGGTCTTTATATCCAGTTTGGTAAAATTACAACCTCGTCCCCAGGGCCTTTTGTCCGAAATTAGTTAATTTATATGACGCTTTTAATCCAAGTTATAGGGCGAAATTTTCTTTCCTCATATGTGTACAGCAAGAAAATTTTCCAGTGATGGTTAAAGTGACGCAGAACACGAAACAATGAAAACAAGTTTGGCTTTCCTTATACGTTTACATACACAAACGGCTTTTGTAAATTGAAACTGTAGCCTCTTACAATGGACAATAAAAACAGTATCCACATGAACGTGAGAACGAATTTCGAAATCACAAATAAATCTTCCAGTTTTGCAAGAACATCTGTATCATATGACAATCCATTATATTTTACACAGCACATCAAACAGCGAAAAACTAAGCATATGCTGAGTACTCTAGCGGTAGGATTCCTTTCAATTTCGAACTGAAAATTATCGTGTAAACAGTGAATCACACAATCAAATAGCCACTAAAAATTGGTGTAACTTAAAGTAGTGTTTAATTCCTCGCTTATAAAAGAATAAGACATGTGTCCTATAACTGTTTGCTGTTAGTCGTTGCCTAATAGTGCTAGCTTCTTGGTGTGCGAATTTTTACTAGCTCAGTACTGATATTTGAAGCAGTGCCTAATTGAAATTCACCGAAAGCACTCATGTGACTTAAATTAAATTAATAAGTGCGACCACTATTAAGATATGGGTGTTTTATCCTTGACGCTGCTGCTTTGAAAAAGGACAAGAAATGTCGATAAAATTGCGCTCAATTTTGAGATTAAGAAATATATATTTAGAATACTGCATCAAAAATATTTTAAATGCCCTATATTTAAAAAGATGAAACATTGACAAAAGTAAATATATGTCTTGAGACTACGATTAAAAATCCAAGGAAATAAATTTCCTCAATAGTTTTGTTGCTTAGTTGTTGTTATTGTTGTTGTTGTTTAATATTATTGTTATTGTTGTTTGTTGTTATTTAAATGGATATTTGAAGTATCAATTGAAAACTGTATTAATTCGTTTGCCAAATGAAACCAGAGGACATAGTCAACAAAAACAACATTCTTGTGTCAGAGGAATACAATCGTATGAAAGCTGCCTTCGGTAGCTTAAAGTCAACAAATTCAAAATACAGAGAATTACGGAGGGAAAGCAATCTAAATAAATAAATCCATCGAGTTAAATCCACATTTAAAGGGACTGTTGCAACCAGCATACCACGCACATGTCAGCTCTTTGTTGGCGGCCATTTTCATGGGCCATGAAAAAGGCGACAACAAAGAGACCACAAAAGGACATATTTGCAAAACATGCCGGTTGCAAAGGCCCCTTTAAGTATCGTCGTGTAAAGAATCTCCACTAAGGAAGCTATCATGAATTATCTCATGGGGGGGGGGGGGGGAGATGTCATGATGTTTAATACCCATTTCTACCGGGAGNACTCCTTGTGTTATTAGTGATCATAATCTTAGGCATCGATTGCTGAACATATACAAATCATTCCTTTCAACTTAACTGTCTTTTCATGCCTTTGTGTATTGAACCCATTGTAGCTATTTTGTTTAACCCTATTACTACCGGGGGGGGGGGCGGGAGATGTCATGATGATTAATACCCAATTCTACCTGGAGAGTATAGAAAAGTTTCCGCGCTTTCACCGAATTTACCAAAACTCAGGGATAATTGCCAATGCAGAAAGAGAATAATTGTTCCAAACCAAATTTTGCTTATTCTTCAAAAATCGAAACTCATCCAGTAATTCTACCGGGTGACTCAATCAACTTTTACCTTTCTGAAAAGTCTATACATTAATCTAAAAGACCGAAGTCAAAGATTCTTGCTTTGTCTATCGATGCAAGTCTAATTTCGATTTAGAGACCAAGTCTCGGTATCTAAGTAAAAATTTAAGTTTCGAAGTAGAATAAGAATATCACATTTCTATAAAGCTTTCTTTAGGCCTAAGGAAAATGCTGGTCAGTTTTTTACACCCCAGACAGCCATAACAAATTTTTGGTCATGGGAAATAAATAATGAATGAATTGCTTTGAGTTCGAAGTCCTGTTGTCTTGGTTTGTAAAGAATTGCATTCTTCGAGACAAATAAATTATCACATACTCTCTTGTAGGCAAAACACCGACCAGCCGTTTGTATAGGCCTTACGACAGCTTTGGAACCGATATCGTATTACAATCACCTTTACGGCACCTAAATGTCAACATAGATGCACAAACTTGGTCGCTCAATTTAAGTTGAACTTTTATCGATACATTTACGCAAGAATAATTTATAAAATTTTCCAAAAGGTGCAAGTTTTATTAACTCATCCGGTAGTCCCAACAATCTCCCCCCGTTAGATAACAAATAATAGCCTCCAATAACACATTTTCCACCATCACGATTATTGGTTCTATGCGGCTAAAAATAATCATAGAGATATTGGGAAATAAATACACTAGATGGTGAGTGATACTAGGGTTGGCGCCAAATTGGGTACGGGAGATGCTGCTGCTCCGTTAGAGGGAGCGTTTGCCCTGTTGAAAAGAGGAAGCTCCGAGTTTGGAAAGCATTTTTCATAGGCCACCGCCCTCGTAAAATACGGCAAAAGGCCATCATGAAGATGTTGTAAGCCTAGACGAGTTCAGGCTCTACAATCCAAATCGTAGCGTACAGGAGTCAAACGAAAAATTAATTCCGCAAAAGAACGTGGAATCTTGTCGACATTCCGAGAGTACGGATATTCCAAAAGGCTTAGCGTTTGAGTTCTGAGGTCTTTGTTCTAAGTTCTGGAAAGCGAAAATGCTTCAGTTATATCCCGGGCATGGAGAGAGAAAATGATGCTGTTGGACTGTGAATTTTTGTTTTAGAGCAGAGCGAAAGGATTCACTCACAATGGATTCTAGCGTGGTATTCATGTTTGCAGTTTTCGATTTAATCTCACACAGTTTTCATAAATTAATAGGCCTATCAAGATAACAAAATTAAGACCTGCTCCTGCTTCACTAGGCACATTCATTGCCCTTTCCAAAAATTGAAATTAGCCAACCAGAACGCTCCTAACGTTTCCTGGCGTGTCACATTAGTAGGCCTACCAAAATTGCCAAACTTAGGCCATGACGCCTGCTTCATTGTGCACATTCACATTCCAGCAAGAAAGCTCAGAAATCTTCCAGGGTATTACTGTTCCTCGTAAATAAGCCAACCTCAATCCGAGAAGGCTTAGTTGGCGCCAAAGCAGGGTCTATTCAGCACTTAGAATAGCTTTCAAACGAGCTCGCGATCAAAGTTTACCTCGATTCTTGCTTTTATCTTATTCCAGTTCACGTTGCTATGTGGTGAGACCGCTTGGATGAAACACAGATTAGGCCCGAACATGATATTTGTATAGGGAGGAATGAAACGAAAACCAAATCTACTCATAATGATCAAATATGCAAGGTCAAAGTTCTGAATGTATTTTTGGTTATGGTGATGTTAAACCTAGGTGTGTAAAAGTGGCAGAAACACTAATTATATAATCGATTAAAAATTCGTATGAACTACTAGTGAAATTAAGATGACTGAAATAGTATAATGTGTTGCAGAGTATTGAATAAAAGTAGAATTAACTGTCTACAAAAATCATATGATACACAAACGGGTTTAGACACATTTCAAAGCTAGGGTGATAGAAAATAAAATGGATGGGTTTGTACATTGTAAGGACGATCATAGTCTATTTGTGAACCATTGCCGGTACACGAGTTGAAATTAGCCAATCAGAATGTTCGAAAAGCTTCCTGGCGTGTCTCATGAAAGAAAACAAGCGACACAATTAATTCCGTTTGTTTGATTGTTGACAACTAATTTACTCTGTACCTCTACCAGCAATATCATCGAAAACTTTATCCGGCATTCTCATTGGCAAATTTCAAATAACACACACTTAATCTTACGCCTCTTTAGGATTTATCCAATGATTTTCAACCATGCAAAAATGAAATGTCCTGTTCTCTCTACAGCATGCCAAGAAATACTTGAACGATTCATTTTTCAGCAAAACATTTTGTGCAACATTCAGCCTAATTTAGCTTGCAGGGTTTTTGCCTACAAAAAGCAAAGTGCAAAAGGCCCCAATTTTTGCTGCACGAAGCATCTTTCTTAATTTCGATAGCTTTTACTGTATGGACGTTAAACGTGAGCACCGGATGAATAAAAAAAAGTCGAAACGTTTGCAAGCCTGTAGTTTGCTACCAATTTATCAGATTCCTTAAAATTGATTATCATTGTGTTGGTTACATGTCATCTTAGATTCAACAATTTGGTCTGTCAAAGTCGGTCATCACGTTCTCAAGCTGCAAGCGATTTCATATAAGAATCTTTCCAAATGGGCCAGAAATCCTCGATAGCTCGACGGCTGAAAGAAATTCCCGAATGTAAAGAATGATAGGGCAGGCTCTAACTACACATGTTGCCTAGGTAAAATGAAAACCTGATCTGAGTTTAATTTTCACCGGTTTGAAGCTTAAATGTTGCAAATTTGATCCATAAATTTAGGCCTGTTGTGAAGGACTCCCGGAGGAAACACTTTTATAAAATCGCTTGTGAATTGAGAACAAAATGACCGATTTTAACCAAATAAATCTTGTTATCTAAATTGACATGTTAGCTACACTATAAGAATCAGTCTTGAGGAATCTGATGAATAGCTAGAAAACTACAGGCTTGTAAACGTTTTAACTTTTTTTTACTCACCGGGTACACTTCAGAATTTCATAAAAACTTGACGATCTGTACGGCCTCTTGTTAGACCACTGCATTACTTCCTTAGTCAGAGTGCCAACTTGCAGCACATTAACAACACATAGACTATACTACACAATGAATCATCTATGTAAAATAAATAAATACGACCTTAGATACCTGAACTCTACGTTAGATCATTTATTACTAGCAGCTTCCACACAACTTGCAGTTTATCAACTCAGTTAAAATGCCTCAATGATCTGGTTGTGTGCACGAGGCCTAATTTGGGTTCTCAACCGAATTACAGTATGCAAGGGAATAGTAGAGGAAGGGGTGTGGCGAAAAGCCTTTTGTCGTGAAAGAATAAGGAAATATACAGTTATAAATTCACTCGATAAGACGTAGTTCTAAACGATGGGAAATCATTCCCTAAAAATTTCAGTCAACGTTTAGTGAAAATCCTTCTTTTTCCGCAAAAAAATTCCCTATAATAATCTCTTCCTTCTAATGAAAATCGATCCCACTTTTTGGAGGAGTGATTTGCCTCTTGGTTCCAAATTGCTCCATGATCACCGTCTCTAACTAAAAGAATTAACTGTCGTTTATACTTCAGTGCAACAGTAGTTTGAGCCTTTTTCTAGCTCGTGCTACAGCTGCGAATATGTTTGAATTTGCTAAGGTCACTCCCAAGGGTCACTCCAGCCATATTTTTGGCATTCGTGACCTGGCCTAAGTTGACCTTTGACATATCTATTTTTATCAATTATTGGTACGTTTTTTGGCAAATAAAGCTTCTTAAGAGCTCCTTAAGTTGTCATTGACAATTAATGCAAACACGAGATGCTCTCCTTGCTCTCTTTAAAGTCGGTAAGAAAAACCTAAAAACAAATGTTTTGGTTTTTTGTGGCCATTCGCTGAAAAGTTCAGAACTCAGTTGGCACACTCTACTCTGCCCCATTTCGTCAAGGACCGAATACAAACAGTGTTTGCAGTTCTGTTTTCTTTGGATACTGAACCCTTTTCTATTTGCAATTTCTAAGTTTTAGCCCCAATTGTAGCAAAAAGTAATGCGGACGAAAGAAATTTAGCCAAACAATTTTCAGACGCTTTTAAAGGTAATGCGGGCGGACGAACGATTTTCGGACAAAAGCTTGTCCGAAACTTTTACCATCCGCAACATTTGGATCTTAATGTACGCCACAGGCGCAGCCATTAAGTTAAGCAAGGCCAAAGTTGTTGGATTCACAGTGGCTTTCGATCATGGCTTTCTTCCAGAGGTCACATATTTGATCATAATATCTGACATTTTAACAAGTGTTGCCACACTGTCAAGTCTGGGACTCAGAATAAACTATTCCAACTACTCGACATGCAATCTATGCAGGGTACCTACCACTGCTACCTCGATTCGATAAACTAGCCTCGTTTCAAGCTTGGAAAACTTGAAGAGGACAAAACTACGATCTAGCAGCTAATCGATTGCGCATGAAGCCAGTCAATGCGCTTAAGGCTCTACAGCCAGTCGGGACGGCAAGATGTTGCTAGGAGCAACCACAATCTTCTACAGACATACCCGGCAGTGCTTTTTTGTAGAAGTTATTATCGTCCCTGTACAGGATGGTGAGTGGTGAGAAACTTTTCGGCGAGCAACATATTTTCTTACTAGGTTTAACACGTTGAATAACAGTGACATACCCATAGATCGGTACCGATAGTCCATGACAAGTTCCTCGGCAGTAATTTGCATCGTAACCTTTTGGTTCAACGATCCAGTCATTCCATTTGATTTCAGTGAAATTTACGTATAATGATTCTCGGCAGCATTGTTTCATCTTTGGGTGGCATTCGATCGCTCTTCTTGGTCGTTTTTTAACGTCGCTTTCCACGTTTATTACTATGAACGGTCGTTTATCGCCTCCTCGTGCTACGATGCAGCCATGACATCTCAGGGATAAAAACAAATCCATGTTCTCTTTTCGGGGGTCAAGCTTTGATATCCAGTCCTTTGTTCTTGCACTGTCCATGCCTGCAGAGAAAATACAAGCAACGCTTTAGTAGGACGTATACCATAGGTGAGTCACAAAAAGTAGCGGCGTCTGACAACTGAATAATTACGAATAATCAGCCATCGCGTTGTTTGCCATTTTAGAGTGAAAAGGCGAACTTAGATGTTAAAATTCATCTCACTACAATAGCTTATTTCGTTCCAGACAGAGTTATCAGCAAGTTGCTATGGAGCAGTTTTTCAACATGCTGGACGAAGGACTAAAAATATTGATCAAATCTTCTCTAATTTTCAGCTCATGAATAGAGAAAACGAGCATAAACAGCCTCTGGGGTGGAAAACGAATTATACAAATGTGTCCCTCGCATTCCGGACATAAGAACTATATGCTTACAAAATAAACATCAGACCTTCATTGGCTAACAAATGAGGCACTAAAATCGGCCCGCTAAAATCGTAAAAACAACAAAAATGCAAGTTTAGGCCCATTTTTACCATCCATTTTAATACCAGTTTCTGCGGCAGGGAAAGTCAGATTTTCACAATATGTTCTAACAAATTTGCTACAAAGTTCAAGAGTCGTACCTAGCGGAACAATTTAACTCAAGAGTTTGAAAAACAAGGAATTAAAAACGGTTCCAAATCTTCATAATTGGCAAAGCTGAAGCAGAAACGTTCAGCTAAAAGCTGGAAGCAGTCAAGGGTGGGAATGCCCTGTGTTTTGGTGGTCCTATTTTTCACCTGAGATATACAGAGTGTCCCAAAAAACTTGAGCGCCGTCTGAATGGCTGCTGTGGAGGAGCTATGATTTCAATTGTCCCGTTTCTAAAATTGCTGCATGGGAAATGTTTCAACTTAGCATTTGAGACCCAGTTTGAGTAAATAGGACATATAATTGCGGCGTTGTGGTACAAGAAAGTCGAAATTGGAGGTTGCTGCAAAACCAGAGGGTCCAAAATTGACAATCAGTGGAAAAATCAAGTATAAATTGCAATGTAGAGTACTAAAATTTGATATAGGCTAGAAGTGAATACAAACAAGAATGTACGAGATCTGGCGTTTCTAGAAGTGAAAATGTGCCACATCAGAGCTACAGGTAACCTCATATGTATCGCTCAAGTAATCTCCTTGTCAACGTTTGAAGATATACAAGTTTTTTCCTCTTTATAGATAAGCCTATTTACCATTGAAAACCATTTAATATTCCGTTTAAAGCTCCTCCACAGGTGGTCCTGTTTACAACATGCGCTGCCTCTCTATTATGTGGCAAGTTAGCATTGGAAAAAGGCCACGCCTAAAAATTGCACAGAAAAAAGATGTTTACCTAGCCAGCCTGCATCTCCTTCGTGCATCATGCTTATCAGCAAATTGTCTCTTTCGTGTCCTTGTTTTGAAAGAACCCCATCTCTTCTTACCCTTGCTATGGAGACCTTCAATTGATTTCCAAGGTCGTTTTTTGTCTCATCCAACAATTTGTAAATCCAGATTTGTAAAGAGCTAACAGCCCCTCCTTTCATGAATGCTTTTTTCTTGAATCGGAAGATAAAGCAGTCCTGTTCTGGACAGACATCTTTGTCAGCTAGAAGATGAGAAGTAAACAATTTTTGATGTGATGTTATTGCAAGTTGTGTAATTTCTTTGATTTTCGTTCTAAGAATAGGCTATTTACCAACAAATCTCAAAATTACACCTTCATTCTTGAAAGAAACCCTTTGTCAGCTGGGGATTATTATTTATGACAGCCTATTTTTGTTTGCTAATTTTATCGTGTGCATGTTTTCATGTCCCTTATCTTAAACGAAGATTTCGAATGATAAAGAAAACTTGTAAACAACTTGCTATCTTGCAACTATTTGTTCTGTAGTAGGATACCTGATTGGGCATATGCCTCAAGCATCAACGTCATGCTACTGAAAGGGGAAAGCCTAATTATACTAAAATCTGATTTCAAAGTTACATAGTCAGGTCACCCTCCCGTCACCCTATTTGCTAATTTCAATGTCAAATAAATTCATAGCTTACAAATTATTCGTCTATTTTAGAACTTTAACTTCAAACAATAGTTTGCATTGAGAAGTCTAGACAAAAAGAACTTTGGTTGAGAAAAAACCACAATAACAGGCTGTTCGTCCGATCTTGTTAGATTCTTATAAATAGTTTGTGTTTAAGACCTGTAACCCTCACCTAAGCAACGTTTGCAATTAGCTACCATGACAGAATAAAAAGTGGCCTAAAGTTGCCTTGTTTACTCCAGTGGTTTACTCCCACAACACGACAGCGTTACGCCATCTCTCTTAACATTTTTGGCGCGAAATTTCCAAAACGACGCCATCATCATTTGAAGCAAATATCGCGTCACGTCGCCATTAGAAAGGATGTGCCAAAGTGGCCTAATATTAGCCCGCGTGCACAGACTCTACGGTGCGGGGAGGGAAAAGGAGAGGAAGGCGAACGCAGGCTACCTAATATCAGTGAACTGAGTGCTTGCTTTTGCGACTTCGATGTTTATGGCTGACAAGAAAGCGAGGATAGGATTGCAGCATTTCTAACTTCTATAAGACGATGCACCATCATACATACTAGGAGATCAAAGGAGCCAAGACAATATCGTAAGAGGAACAACAGTCTTGCAAAAATCATCGCTTTAAACTGAACCTCCCATTGTTGCAGAGAAAAAAAATGTATCGTCCGTGACTAGAGATACAGATAAAGTTCTAGAATATCACTTTATTTAAAATCCCTTTAGGATATTCTTGACAATTCATTCACACCCCGGAGAACGTGTGTGCAGTAAGGGTGGAGGGTGTGCAGTATGGCGGAGGGTGCCCGGAGGGTGCGAAGTATAGCGGAGGGATATCATCAGTAAGGCGGTTCAGTAAGGCGATTCAGCCCTTTTTGGAACGTTCCTTAGAATGACTCAAGCAACACAAATTTAACATAACAAATATTTTGGGAGGTGGCAGGCAGCACATGTCGAATATTGGTCACGCAAAACTGTGTAGATGTTTTTGCGATGGTGACAGAAAATCCAAACAAATGACTCATCTGATTCACGCAAAGTTCTATAAACTGCACATGGTCAGAAAATTTTGAAATGTACTGACAGGAAAAGAGCACATGCTCCTTTTCCCTTGCCTATTGTCCGTCCACCTCTCGCAAAGCTTTAACAACAAGTGAACGTTGTGGTTGATACGTGTAATGCGTTTGATACGTTCAAGGCGCAGACGGATGGGTCACGTGATTAAATTTCAACGTATTTTCCCGCCCTTATTGCTCACGTCTGCAATGGGGCAGTACGTAGCTAAGCTATGAGCAGTGCAGAAAATGCCCAAGATTGCCTTACCTAAGACACTTGGTATGTGGCTCAGTTGTATATTAGTAGATTTGAATAAAGTTTCTATGATGGTCTTGTTCACTGCCGTCTTGATGATCGCTTCCATAACAGCTTTGCTTCGGTTTTCTGTACCTAACTGAGTTGAATTTCCACGCAACATGTAAATGCGGACTTTGCACGTGACCCATCCGCATACACCTTTCATATATCAAAATAGGAGCAAGGACATGATACTTTGTTCAACTCAAAGCATTTCGTTCACGAAGAACGCTTTCCCGCTAAAAAGGTATCGTCAAAAGAACAATCTGCCCTTTTGCAGTAGATGTATCAAATATGGGTCCTAAATTTTCTCCTCATGTTGGCTCTTGCTAAAACAAATTATTTTCTCGTTAGCTATAACGAAAGTAGAGCCTCTTCAATCAAGTTTCAGCAAAATACTTAACCTATTGCAGAATTTACCTTCAAACAGACACCTAAAAAGACATCCAGTAACTAGACTCATTATTTTCGTGTAGTTTCGCTCCCTGAACTGATATGTCGCTACAACTACTGAAGCGACAACAACAACATCAATTCAATCCAATGAGAGAAAGTGAAGGGACTTATATCGTGAGTCTATCCAATAACTTTCCTAGACATACATGCAAGAGACTGCCCCAAACATATTACACACGAAGTTGTTTTGAATATGTCATGATAGTTTTGACACATCCTACAAACCTTCCAAGTACCTCATATTAATAACAGGAAAAATACTGGGCGGTCGAGATGGAATGAAGTGGAATAAGAAAGATTAAGACACAATGGACGGAAACAATTCGACTTAACCTACGGCTATTGCTGAGGGGCTATTATAAGCAAATTCTTTTACATATTTTGAATGTGTAATCTTTAAATAATGCCCACTGTTCTCTTAGGCCAAAGGGATCAGCAAAAGATGCCATGAAGGTATAAAGATGTTTGCTCTACCTCAGAGAAAGGGAACATCAAATACCTGTAGCATAAAACGCAAGGAAAATGGGGGCAATGGGGGGTGTGTTGCTCCCCTCTTGCCAACAATTGGTAAGGTCGGCAAGAACTAAAGAAAGTTAAAAATAGCTGCCCCTGTTTACAATTTTAGAGATATTTCCAATTCTTTTAGAGCAATGCGAAGTCAGAGTTTTTAGATGATTTGCTTCCATAAATAAGCAAACAACATACACACCATCTCATTTCAACCACTTAGTAAAAATTTGATCAAGGTAACCAGCACTTATTTTGAAATAAATAACCCATTTAAGAAATTTGCAAACTGTGACCTTTTAATGGAAATGCTGATCCCGGAGATTTTCTAAAACTAGTAACTACTCTTCTAAATCATTTACATTCTAAATACAAAGTTCACTGCGTACGCGTCCTAACGTAACACACCCACAGTCAATTTTTGGGCAAATAAACAAACCATTCAACTGCCAAAAATCACAAGAGTTTTTGCACAACAGCCAGGGCCGTAGGAAGCATCTTAAACTTGGAGGGGCACGACACTTCAAGGGCACTTTTTTCCTTACGCTAGAGGGGCATTTCCTCAAACAAAAAGGGCAATTTCTCGTTTATTGCAAAATCTTTGGGGGGCACGTACCCCCAGCGCCCCCGGTTCCTATGTCTCTGCACACATCATTCAGTGTCGTCGTCAAGAAGGGAGTGTATGATGGATCGAACTTGACATTCCGCCTGACATCTTTAAATCTAACCAAAAAATGGCTTGAATATGGTTAAAAGGAACCATGAAAGATATACGTGACAATAAGGATGGTTTTGCTAGGTTATTAGTGTCAGACAGTGTTATTTACAGCTTTTTCAGTTTGACTGTGGTTTTAGAAAATCGTCTGTGGTAGTCTCATACGACCTGACAAATTTCTAGTGCATTTACGAAACATGATTCTTCAATTCACTTTGAGTCTTCTGTTCGATCTCTTACGATGATTTGTCTAGATTTCCATGGATTTTCGTGGAAATAGAAGGATTTCAACTGGAGGTGTACGAGATTTCTATTTCAAAGATGTTCACAAATTCTCTAATTTCTTTCCTTAAAAATCTCCAAACAGTGATACCTTGCACCTTAAAACTACATTCACTCCTCTGGTTTCAAGAGGCGCTGAACGATAATAGGGCGTGGTGGGAGCTGTAAGGATCTTTCTATTTTTAAAACCATCTTTAAGGAATGCTGGCCGAGCAGTGGAATGCATCAAATACCGTAGTTTTGACTCATTCCTTCTAATACGAATTCTCTTTCTGAAACATTTTACAATTTCGTGGCACCTGCACAGGTGAAGAATAAAGAGTAGAGCGAGGTAGCCACAGCAACGAATTTCTTGGTGAAAATGAGGTTGATTTAATCCAATTTCTGCGACGAGTTGCAATAGACCTAAACGAAGAAACAAACGTAGCTGCTTTGCAAAGATGTCGAAGAGGATACCAAAAGGCTGCAAAACAACCAGGTAAACCACCTAGCAAGGTTGCGAAACTTTTGGTTACGTCTTTGGCGTTTTTATTCACAAAGCAACCAATTTGTATTCAAAATTTCCCAGGCATATGACGTAAGCTCCACTCTAAAGCTAACACGTGATGGAAGCATGTATGGACATAAGTAGAGGACTGCAGCAGAGCACTATAAGAGCACATATCGTAGTATTGACTTATGACAGGCCAGGACACAATGTCGTAACTATTTAAAAAGGAATTTATGAAAGAATGGATAGTATGTTAATACGATGGCTCTCAATTTCACGGCACATAGTGCTCATCTCCTCTCATCCTTGTCTCCACCTATAATCATGGCTAAGACCATCTGCTCAGATTGATCTTATTATAGCATTCCGAGACTAGAATTAGAATTGGAAGGTGACGCAAGTCCCTTTTGTTACAATGAACATACAGTTCAATTTCTGGCTGCACAAGTGGTACCCAGAAGCACAGCTAGAAGCAAGGGTTTGAACAGGGCCGTCTTGGAGGGGCACGACACTTCAAGGGCACTTTTTTCATTAAGCTAAAAGGGCATTTCCTCAAACAAAAAGGGCAATTTCTTATTTATTGCAAAATTGGGGGGGGGGAGGCAAGTGCCCCCAGTGCTCCCGGTTCCTAAGACTCCGGATTTGAAGCGAGTCCTTGCAAATATGGATTTCTTGATAGATGCTGACCGAGAAGCCGAGGGTGCTTCTCAGAATGCAACTGGAAAGTGGCCAACTTCTTTCTTAATCCAAGCCCATTTTTCGTTTCCAACTTGCAGCTCAAATAATCCGGCAAAAGGGGTGACTTGGGTATGGTAATGTACCCATCACAGTATCTTATTGTAACGGGAGAGATTTGGGAAGAAATTTTCGCAGTTTTTACGTTTTTGTGGCAAATCCGCGAAAGTTTATTCAGCGATATTCTGCGAAAAAACGCAAAATTTTCAATTCGCGAAAGTTTATTACCGTGAAATGTCTTTTGACAAGTCATCCACAAAAGAGTGCTCGACGAAATGTACTCCATCCAACCGATAAGACTAAAAGTGGCTTTTTCTGTTAATATCACAATTGATGATAACAAATCTTGTTGAATATTGTCGTTATTTTATCTAAAATGCTCGAAATATCCCTGTTTTTCCTGTACCCTAAAGAGGGAATCCGCGAAAGTTTATTCCTTCCGAGATTGACCACGAAAGTTAATTCCAAAATTTTTGCGGTTTTTTCTGGCCGCGAAAGTTTCTTCCCGCGAAAATTTCTGACATGAAATCATACGAACTTTTGCAACAAATTGATTATTTGAAAATAAGAAATAGTTTGACACAAAAGTTGTTTAACAACCCACCGCCTTCAACAAATCCTGTTTTGTTTACCCAACTTTTACCGGAGGTTTGAAAAAGTGACAACTTCTGCAAAATTGCCCGATATTACAAAATTGTCCGATATTAGAGAATTGTCCGATATTCCAAAAAGTGGAGCAGCTTTCTATCGAGTCTAAAAACTCAAAGCTTTTAGAGAAAAACTTTTAGGTTTCAGGGTTCATGTTCCAGTGCTTTGTTTATTGGTTTATTGACGTCTGGAGACGAGCCAAAAGGAACTAATTTCTTGAGAACATGATAGGCAGGTCGCCCCCAGGTTAAGAACCCTTAGCCCCCAAAACCACATACGCCAAATGCCAGTGCAATGACTTATCTTACACAACAGCCTTGTTTGTGTGTATGACGAAATGCAAAAAGTGTTGGGCAATTTCTTTTCAGTGAATTTCACAGCTCCCAGGACAAATATGTCCAAGAACACAATATTTTGAAAATCGTAAATTATCGATTGATTTCCTAAGGTTTGGTATTGATTTGCACCCTAACGACGTCCAAAGAATAGAAATGATAATCACATTAGCACTTACAATCTAATTAATAAAATGTTTTCCTGGCAAAATTTCCTCAAAAATTTCCTCATTCTTCTTTATGCAACTTACCGGAAAATCTAATTTCTTCAAACAAACAGCCCGGAGAACATTGAAAAATATCGATCTTTGACCGGGCTCTAAATACCCTTGGAGAAATATCGAAATATCTGGACCGATCACTGTACCCCAATACACGCAGTTGACGTGCGTCAGGTCTGTGCAAGTCCCCTCCCCTCTGTTCCCTACATTGCTACAAAGTGCCAGAAAATAACGCCTTTTTGCAGCAAATTAGCCACTATATAACCATACAGCTATTGAGGGGTAGGAGTTTTATTAATATTAGGTGTATAATGAGAGCAATAAATTCAAACAACACTTTAGCACCAACACGATTCAAATGGACAATTAAGAGGAAATACAAAAAACAAACTGACCTTTTTCTCCAATGATGATTATTTGGTTGTTCAATTTATTTTTTGTTGCACCAAATTCATTAGCACTGAGCAGATTTCCTTCATAAACGGGTGCAGGAATTTGAGTGTACGATCTTCGAGGTCGATCTGTCATCCCAAGTTTTGCAAGGATATCAGCTTTGATGTACTCCAAGTAAATTTTATACTCCTTGCTATTTTTCTTGATTTCAAAGCAACCTAAGCAGCCTGCTTTCCTCGGCTTTTGGCTCTCCACAATTTTCCGCTGTAAGTTGTTTGTAACAAAATCCGGATCCTGCTCTTCGAGCTGGCTACTTTTAATTTGTCGAAAGTCCAAAGATATCGTATTCACAGGCTGTATGATCGAGGCCATTGCACTCAAAACGCAACAAAACATTACTCTATGCATTGTTCGTTGCTTTACTTGCTTTCAAAGCTATTTGTTCTTGACTTGATTTGTATTCACAGTGTATGCAGCGAGTTGACTGTGCAGTAAGCTACTTGGAATTCCGAGCTGCTCCTTGCTCTCCTGCACTCGGTTGCCAAGCGTTAGCCTGGAAAAGGATATCCAAGGTTGATATAGAGCTCCAGGTTCAATCGATGTACATGTCAGCTATGGACCAATCGCGGCTAGGGTTTCACTAACAATAAAAGAATATTGCCCCGCCTCCATGCACTTAAGCTATCAATCAATTTGAAACAATCACCTCGTTTCTCCGCCTATTACTGTCTCCACATGATATCAACTTTCATAAAGGCGTTACGCATAACTAGGGTATCAGATTGATCCAATAGGGAGTGATCGCAAACAGCAGAAATGGGAAAACGAGGCTGGCTCTTTTGGGGCTCTGAATTCCCTGCTTGGAGCTAGTTCATCGTGCTCTTGGGGACCAAAGGCGTATCACGAAAGGAGAGGGGGACTCTTTCTCATCTCAAAGCCTCCAAGCAATGAGTTGGAATGTTGTAGATATTCAGTTCAAATCTCTAAAAGATACAAGTGATTTTTTCAACGATTTTGGGGTCAATAAATCTTGCGCAGAAATTATGGATTTAGTGGAATCCATCAAAGAAATTTGTTCCAAAACCTGTAGGTTTTATTAGAAAAAGCAGAGAAAATTGTCTTGTTTCATTTTATTTGAAGCTTTCTATTGCTTTGTTGCTTCAGCATTGCAAGGCCAGACTATACGCGCATTAGACAATGACACAATTTCAATTTTCATAATTTCTAATTTTCAAAATACGTCTGCAGACTCCAAGGCGAGGGGCATTTCAGTCCCTAAAAATCTCGTACGCTTTTGGTGAAAAGCCTTGGTTTCAAGAACAATCCGCAAGAAATCCTTAAAAATCTTTTTGTTTTGAAAATCTCGCACGCTTTTTGGTAGAGTGAAATGGCCCTCGCAATATGGCGTTATCGGTGTTATCTGGAATATGGCGTCCTAAATTACGTAAGCAATGTCCATTTGAAATCAAATTAAATAGAAAAAGAATTGATATGCAAAGAGCAACGTCACATGAACAGAGCTTTAGGCAAAGGCTTGCAAAGGCCAGACGTTTGACCTAACAATTTTGTCATAGAACATGCAAAAAAATTCCCTTTGGATTAATTAATTCTTGTGATATTCGTCAAAGGGGTTGGTCAAAAAGATTTATGATTATCGATACCAGATATCCTTCAAATATCAATTAATTTTTCTTTTTGGCAATATCTGTTTGGAAATTTGCAGAAATATTAAATTTCGCTTCTGGACATCTGAATCAAAAAGGAATTTTTGAGAATTTGTAGAGGATTTAGCTGTGAATCGTAATGTAAACTGGGAAGAGATTTTAATCGAATGACGGCACTAAAATAATTAAAAATATTTCGAAGACATCTCAAAAGAAAGTTGCATGGATTTTCTATAATTTTTTATATGATTTAGATATTAGCAAAAAATGTTGGCCCAGTACATACTCGTATTAAAAGAAAAATAATTACTTTTAAAACCGTTGTAATTTGGAGATCCCTTGGTCCAAAGTTAAAGAGGTTTTAATTACCATGACCACAAGAGGGGGCCTAAGTTTTCCAAGAAAAAGACAGTTATTTGACGGACCCTTGAAGTGAATGACTTGAGCTAAATGATATGGTTTACAAATAGAACAAAGAAAAACCGACACACGCCATTGTTTCTCTGGCCTTGTTTTGTTAGTGCACGTCGAGATGATGAGATTGTTAAGCTTGGCTCAGGCATAAGTTAAAAATATCCTATTGTATTAGATGTTCTCCATAGATGATCAAACAATAGAACAATAAGTGTCGTGTGGCCTTCTTTTGTTTTATTTTTAGACCAGACCACTATAACTATGTCTAAAGTCCTGTAAATAAATCCCTTTTCACTGCAATTAATATTTTCTAGCCTCGATTCGGTTCCAGTTTGATCGGACATGCAAGTTTCGCCCACTTATAATGTACAAGATCTTGTGACCTGTGAAATAAAATCCCATGTGCAACAATTGCTATTGAAATCGAAGAAGACTATTTTTAGGAGATTCAAATGTCTAAAACTAGACTCTTATAGGACCTGAATTCAATTTCTAAGTGTTGGCGTCAGGATTATGTTCCGGCTAAGGGACAGTCCTTGTGCATGATGCATTTTTCGTAGCCTTTGCATGTTATAAACAGCAGGGGCAGAAGTATAAACCCTGTTCGACATGGACAGAGAATTGGAGTGTGGACAAGAAAAGCCTGGAAATCTTACTTCTTAGCCATTTTGAAATTGACTGTTTTTTTCGGGAACAAGAACAGTACAACAATTCTTATTTCAGATTCTCATAATTATCAAATGGTCCTATTTCCATAGAGGGGTTCTTCATAAGTAAGAACCTCGTTACCTTCAAAATCTTGCACAAATCTTGCAAAATCTCCAGTTTTTAATGGGAAACAGGTTCGGCCAGGGCGTGGTTTTAAATGCTATAGATACATTATAAACAAACTTCCAATTTTGCCAAACTTGCTGAGTTTAAAGAACCTGCAACAAATGTCCTTCGCTGACAGTGCTGCTTAAAAATGGTGCTAAATTAACCAGTCAGAAGGTAGCATGTTGATGCCACTTTATAAGAGTTTATAAGATATGTTTGAAACAAATATCTATATATTGCAAGCTATTTTTTATTTTGTAAATTAATAGGCAATGAATTATGGACAGGAGACCAGATGACAGGCACATGACTACTGGAGCTCGGTGATGACAATTTGCACAGACGACTTAAACGCGAGGCACGTAACACATTACTCAGAAACATCCAATATCTCTGAAGATAAATAGTTTTCTTTCAAATAACGACTAGCATCCTGCGAGAGGAGAGAGTTTGCTGAAAGCTGCAAACCGTTAAATATGTTGATTAGTCTCTGTTTATAGTTAAGCTATATTTCTCATTGGCCTACTGTATTTGCTCAAAAGTCTCCATAAATAGGTCAAGCTATATATTAGATTGGCCTATTTTCTGGCAACACTTCCCATTGGCATACTGTATTTGCTCAAATGTTTCCATAAATGAGCCTGCGTGCAGACTCTACAGTGCGGGGGGCTTTCCTCTCCTTTTCTCTCCTCCGCCCTGTAGAGTCTACACACAGGCTGCCATAAATAGCCCTAACAATATTTCAGACTGGTCTATTTTCTGGTGACACTTCTCATTTATTTTGCCACCTATTTGCTCAAATGTCTCCATAAATAGGTTGAACCATATTTTACATTGGCCTCTTTTCTAGCGATAATTCTTATTGGCCTGTCTTCTAGTGTCACTTCTGATTGACAAATTTTAACAAAGCTAAAATTTCAACGCACGACTACGAAAAAGAGGCTATCGAATAAAATACTTTCGGTACAAGGAATTTGCAACTCAAAATAAACCATTTAGCTATTTATAAAAGAAGTCTGGGGAGAGCAATGTTTTCTGGTAAATGGCGGATACAAATCTGGTAAATGGCTGCGAAGGGCACCAATGATAAACTGCGCTCTATAATTCTGTTAGTTTGAAATTTAAGTTCAAAGTAAAGGAATAATTGCCCAAAATGTAGCCAAAACGATGGTCTATGACCCATAAGCCTCTTGACAAAAGAGAGACTTTCTCTGGAACACAGCCCTCGCATCAAAACAGCTCTTGGGAGGGAAACAATTGTCATTTCTTTCTGTTCATTTGAATAAAAGGAAGCAAGATAAAATAAAATAAAGTTAGAAATAGTTGTGTCAGCATTTTGGCAGTTGGCTTATAAAAACGGAATCCTTTCTCGCCCTGCTTTTAGACCCGTAATAAGCGGGGATGGCTCAACGGTAGCGCGCTTGACTACCAACCTGAGGGGCTTGAGGGTTGGTGGTTCGAGTCCCTGCCCTGTCGAACCTGCTACGTAGAGTGAGGAGAGTCGCCAACTCTCTGTAATTCCAGGCTAAAGGAATCGCGAGGTGTGGTCACATCGAGAGGAAGGACCAGGACATTGCTCGATAAGCTTAGCTTCTCAGTGTCCTAAAAACTAACTTCGGATGCTAGGTAGCAATATAGAAAAAAAAAAGACCCGTAATCTGGAGAGGGTGCACATCTGCACCTTAAAACACAAAGAAAGCCCTCTTGCAAACTAAAAATAATTATCGAGAGAGCCTCTGTTGTAACTTCTCACAAAGCAACGAAATTCGTTTTCTACTTTTCTTTTGGACCAAATACAAAAATCGGGAGTTGGTCCATTATTCTTACAAACCCAAAGCAATTTCTTTTTCTAATTTGCCATTGGGCCAAATACAAGATCGGGAGGGGGTCCATTGTACCGCAGTGGTGCAAAGCAAAGAAATTCGTCATGAAGGTATAAAGAAATAAAAATCGGGAGGGGCTAGATATGAACATCTTACAAAGCAACGAAATCCCTTTCTACTTTCCACAAAACTTGGGAAAGGATCCGCTGCCAAAGCTTAACAAGCTTATTGGTACTCTGCCAAAGATTTAACTTCTAGTCATTAAAATTAAGCTCGGTAAATCCGTAAACGTATTCAAGACTTACCCTTCTCTCTGCTTGAATTAAATTTCTTAATGCCCTACTTGAATTTGGAATTCGAGGGCAAGCTTCCATTAATCTTAAAACGAGCAACGAAGAATGCAAGACTGCGCCTAGATATCGATGGTCAACGTTAAAAGGACACTGGAAGATGTCGATTTACCATTTTTTCGAAACTTACCACGACAAAATTCTGATCCAGCTTTAACAACGATTTCACAAGTAAATTGTATCTGCTTAGCAGGGCCTGCAACCATGAGTAATAATCCTACTCGTGGGGTTCATTTATTTATAAGCCAGAACATTAATGGGTATTTAATTAGATTGGAAACAAGTAACTGGTCATCTCAATTCAGCTCAAATCCTTCCAGGCAGTCTTTATTGATCTAAAAATCCTTACTCCAATTGCAAGCATTGCTTTAATTATTGAGAAGAGTCCTTCTCAAGTAAATAAATATGGAAAAGAGGCTAGGGGTCGGCTCAGGTCATCGGCTGCTCAAGGTCAGATTTCAAGGTCAGGTCAAGCTCAAATCCTTCCAGGCAGTCTTTATTGATCTAGAAATCCTTACTCCAATTGCAAGCATTGCTTTAATTATTGAGAAGAGTCCTTCTCAAGTAAACAAATATGGAAAAGAAGCTAGGGGTCAGCTCAGGTCATCGTCTGCTCAAGGTCAGATTTGAAAGCACAAACTATACTAACTATTAAAGCCAGGCACAATTAAAGGTAGTTGACAGAATTAAAAATAGCTAAAGCCATGGGCATGTACAATTCTATTTTACAGTTACAGTAAAAACCTGCACATAATAACATACCTTTTTCAAACCAAGCTGTTTTAGTTCTTATGTAAATGATAACAATCATGAATTCAGGCTGTAGGTTCTTAAATTAGTTTCTTAAATCTTCTCAGAAAAGTATTTTGTACAACAATGCTTCTTTCATTGCAGTCTTTAAAATGTATCTGTTTGAATCAAAATACTGTGATAGAGGATGGGCTATTTGCAATGCGCTGGAATCAGACTTGTTTAGGCCTCTCGGATGGTTGAGGAGCATATTAAATTTTTTATTTTACACGATAATCAAATTAATGTTCTGATTGTCACAGCTGAAAACTATATCAATGCATTTGTTCTTCAAAATAAGAACCCATACGAACACCAGGGTGAAAACGTTTTTTCATAAAGGAGTTAATATTGAAGATTTCTGGCCGTAGGTTCTTCTTCGAGGAAGGTTCTAATATGCGGGTTTTACTGTACTTGCCTTTTGGTTAAAAAGTATTGCAATCGAAGATGCTTGCCTACGTTCAAACGAAGTGCGCATGCGTCTTTTTTTAGTTTATTTAAAGCCTACTCCATTTCTCTGCGTCGACTGCCTTCAAAGGGAATATCTTTTAGCTTTTGACTATAGAATCTTCGAATTACAACGGTGTTAAAAGTCGTTTATTTCTTTCAATACAACTATGTACTAGACCATAATAATTTTTTGAAGAATTTGCAATGCCAGTTTGGCAATTGTAAATTGCAAATAAAACAGCATGAAAAAGTTTCCAGTTCTACGAAGATGAGGGCCTGATTATGCGATGGAGCAATGCCCAAACAAAAACCAAACTTTGATTGGACGAAACGAAATTTAAAGTTTGTCATTTGGAGATATAATAAAAATTTCCAGATAAATAGGTTCCATAAAATGAAAAAAGAAACTGCTCAGAAATGAAGTCACTGAAAATTCCATTGAGAAATAAAACTGTTGAAAGTTTTTATAGGGTTTATGGACATGGTTCATGCCAATGTTTGGCATTTAGGATCCTGAGAAAAAATCGCACCAATGCCAGCTAAAGAATAGGCACCAAATCTTGAAGAAGGTGACATAAATTGCTTCTATCTGTGAAATGAATCGCTTGAAAGGAACTTTAGGTAATTTGCTATATTTCTACGGTGAAATTTTGATATCTTTATTATTTTCAAATTTACAGCGGATTTATTTTTCCTAATAGAATTCAACTAAAGTTACAAAAACCTAAATTCATCGTGGCTTCCAAATTAATGGAAGAACAATTTTACAACTGTCAAGAAAACCATGGTTTATCAAGGTCAACAATATGGTGGCAAGCAGAAATCTGTCGCTCTTCTGGTTTACGATTTAGAAATTTGATGAAGTCACAACCGTAAAGAGTTAAATATGAAAGATAAATCTATATTAATAATTCAATTTATATTAAAGACCCTCTGTTAACCATGTGGCTTTGCACGCCGTTGCTGTCCCAGAATGCACTGCAAATGGACTTTCAGATTATCTGAAAGTCTCTGATGCTAGGCCGGTGTTGTGCTATTTTCTCATGCGCAGCACGCAAAGCCTCATGGTTAGCAGAGGGTCTTTAAGTTATATTAAATTTGAATATAATCAGGACAGCAAAACGTTGACGGTATAATTACAGCAAAGCATCAAAGGTTCGTTTCAAGCCATTCAATGGACCTTTTAGCTATTCTACAAAAGAGTTTACATCGAGCGATATTTTTATAAATTTTACGATCTGTTCGATTGAGTCGCGTATCGCTTCCATAACTGTTGTGCATATTCGAAAATTCCTCAGATTTCCACAAAATGTATAAAAAATGTCGTTCGATCCAAATAACGATTTACACCACCGTATTTTTAGAGATTTCGAGCGTATGCTAAACAGTAAAAAGTGAAAGACCTTTCAAATGATGAGAGCATGAACTGTCAAATGCACACAGATGATAATATCCTGTCTCATTTATTCCATCATTTGCTACTAAGCTTTTATGACACAGTTTAAAGGCGCGGTTCCTGCTCCATACTTCTTGGTTATTTTTTATCCGGGCGTGAAAACAGGTAATCCATACTGATGTTTGCGGTTTGTAAAGTATTTGTTATCCCTTTTCAAAAGAGATTTGATTTTCCTGGATAAAGTTTTTTGGCGGTGATTCTTAAATGGCTTGACCCTTTAATCAGGTCCTCAAATAGCCATGCTTTGTGGGGTGTAGCATTGTGCAATATGAATTTTTCCTGGATTTAGCCCCTCTGACAAATATAGAACATGATTCTTTGTCGACAAATTTTAACGAATTATGTGACGCAGAAGCACAAAGGCTTTCATGGTGGAATGAACGGAGAGTAGATATAAGGGAGAAAGATGGGGAACAGTCCCTGATGGAGTCTCCAAAATTTCTGTAATCCAAACATCAACCTCAACTCTTTCCTAAGCTTGCTTTGGGGTGGATGACCTGTACGATCTCCAATCGAGAAATCAAACTACTTGATATAGTTGCTTGGGAAACTATAACTAGTTCTGAACAAAGGGAATGTTCTTAGTGTGACAACATCTTTAGTAGTGAGCCACCTTAAGTGCAGATTACGGTCAAGGAGAATCTGCACGTAAGGTGGCTCACTACTAAAAAATGTGATTCATGGATCAGCGATAAGGTGGCTCACTACTAATCAAAATAATTAAAACTAACTAAATTCAAAACACATCCAGAAATTAGGTAAGGTGGCTCGCTACTAATAAAATTTAACACTGATACACATTTGGTGTCCTATAATAATAACACTCTTTCTAACGTTAGTTTTACATAGTGCAAGCACAAATACACACTAACACGAAGCAATTCAAGAGATTCCATTGTGGAATCTATTGACTGCAAGCGTTGCAGGCGCATTGATTTTCGAAATGCCAATCTTTTATGAGTATTTTAAATTGGTTTGCATTTCTTGATGCCTTTATTTCATTTGGAAGAGAATTTCAAATCTTTGAACCCAAAAAGCTAACAGAGTTTATACCATAATTTGTAAACAAAAGATTAATTGAAAGGTCAGGATTTGAACTTTTGCCAAGACCATACGCCCGAGATAATCAGTGCTAAAGAAGTGACCATTGTTCATAGAGACGCCTCTAAAAAGAACCTCATCGTCTGATACATAAAGCCCAGACAGAAATCTTTGGCTCGTGCGACCACGTGCAAGCCATTTGAGTTTAATCACCAGCAATTAACATGGCGACGCAAAACGTCGAGCGTTGTGACAAAGAAGGTGTGAAAAATTCGAGAAATGCGGATTGTGGGTGCGTGATGTTATTTAAAAATATCCATCCCTTAGATGACGATTGACAAAACACTTCTGAGCTGATAAAAACACGCAATTTCTTTCCCTTATGGCAAATTAAACAGCGTATCTAACTACTTTCTCTTACGTCAGAAAAATTATTGCTGTCTTACTCCGTTTATTTTTTCAAATAAATCTTCGTTTTATCTAGCAACAGAATTAACACTATTCTGTTCACGAAATAATTTCTAATTCATAAACTTAATCGAATTTTCTTCATGACAGAACATCTCACGTAAGACTGCGAGGGTCTTTCTGATAATCATCCAGTTTATAAGTAAGCACCTAAGCAGTACCAGGAAGTTAAAAAAATTAAGCATCTCCAGTCATGAAAAATATTTGGTATAAACTTTATTTTAAGCCATAAAAGAACCGAAGTACACGAAATCAATTAAATTGACCAATGACAACATCCAGACATTTATTCCTGGATACTTGATGTGATGCAGAATTTACTTGAGATAGATTTAAATATGGTGGAATCTTTCACTCAGGCAGCCTCAAAGCCAGACCACTAAACAACTGCAAAATAATTTTTAGTATTCATTTTGACCAAAAACCAAATAATACATATAATAAAGAAAATACTGTACATCTTAAGTTTTGAATTTGAATAATTTTGAATTTTGATCTGCTCTCGTTTTTGATAAATATGGCAAGCAGTTTTCAAAGATATGTAAATAAATACTATATTGTAAACAAATCAGCCACTTTTGGAACAAAAATTTTGCTCAAATTTCGGAACATTCAAAATTCGTCAATAACGATCAAGACGTTTTTATCAAGATATTTGCATTGCCCATTCTATAGCATAGGGCTCAAATCTTTCAAATCTTCAAAAAGGTGGGTGTGAAATTCTGTTACATTTTTCTTTGAATTGAATGGCTTGAAAGTAACTTAGGGTACTTTGCTGTAAATCTGTCGTGGAAATGTTTTGATATCTTTATTATTTTCAAAATGGCGGCATTTTTATTTTTTTTGAAAGAATTAATGGAAAATTTTGAAAAAATTGAAATTGCCGTAAATCCTAAATCAATAGAGGAAAAATGATACAATCTTCAAGAAAACCATAGTTTATGAAGGTCTACAATATGGTGGCAAGCAGAAGTCTGTCGCTCTTCTGGTTTAGGATTTAGAAATTTGATGACGTCACAGCCTCCAATATAATAAATGCTGCCATTTTAAAAATATTCTAGATATCAAAAGATTTCCACGACAGATTTAAAGCAAAGTACTCTAAGTTCCTTTCTAGCCATTTAATTCAAAGAAAAATGTAATAGAATTTCACACCCAACTTTTTAAATTTGAGCCCTATGCCCCATTCTATAAATCTCTCTGGAAGTAAAACTGACTTTTTGAAATAAAGAAATCAGAGGAAGAATTAATGCCTTTCAAACCAATCCTTTTTGTTTAACTTGCAACAACCTTTTAATGATACATTTCTTTTACATACCTCAAGAAATTTATAAAAATTTAAACCGCTAACTGAACTTCTAAAATCATAACTAATTACTTTAATTAACAAATTAAATAGTTTATCAATCAGTTTAACTATACTTAATCAATCAGTTGAATCAATTTCATTTATGTTTATATCATAAAAATATTATAACAGCATAGGTATATCACCCAATCATTTTAGTATACAGTAAAAACCCGCGTATAAGAACCTAGTGGATTAAGAACCTACAGGCTGAAATTGTCAAATTTTCAATTGTTTTATAAGAACCAATTGCATTCATTGTTAAGAACCCAGGCTGACTTGCAAAATAGTAGGTTCTTATACGCGGGTTTTTACTGTATTTAAAGGTTTAATCAAGGGAGACTGATACTGTATTGTCATCTGTAATTTTAGCAGCCTCGTCATAATTTAAGTTTAGAATTTAAAAACCTATGAGTTCAAAAATCCTGTCCAGACGAACAGAACTACTGGGATCAGGAAACAACCGTATTCTCTCGCTCCTGGATTTTAAACAGAGCGAAAGATTTAAGTTAATGTCATCAAATTAACGTATTTAGTCCATCAAGAAAATAAGCCAGCTCACCCCTTGATTTGATTAAGCAGAAAAAGGTATTACATACCAGCTAGATGCACATTGTACTCTGAATGCAAAATTAGCAGCTATCAGCACTGTGTACTACATTTTCATTCACCATGTTTTATTGTAGCATCAGGTCCCCTTGAAACTCTTGGAATGGGCTTCAACCGTCCACTAGAAGTTAAATGAAAAAATAATTGCAGTGATGCAGAGTCTGCTCACTCAAGTCATGGACAATTCTCAGTTGGCGGTCTGATTAACAATCATTTAGCCTGCAAAGAAGGTGTTACTGTATGCCCTCTTCAATCAAACTTATATAAAAAGAAATTTTCACGAAGTTCTGTAATACACAATGCTCTTTTGTGATATGAAAGACTGCACAAAGGGGGGCCACAACAACAGTATCCACTGGGACCCCTCCGACATGAAACACGAGGAAATAATTAGCGCTGTGGTTAATGAACCAAGTTTCTGAATTTGTCCATGAGTTCAGTGAACAGACTGCATACACTTTTTGTCGATATGTAGATTCATTAGTTATCCATCAGTTTCGACTATGATAAATTTAATAGTGAAAAAACTAACCTAGATGTAAAAATTTATTTCATTAAGGTCGGCTTTGTCAATTTAGAGTTAAAAGATGGATTCATGAAAACCTTTGAAAACNGTGTTACTGTATGCCCTCTTCAATCAAACTTATATAAAAAGAAATTTTCACGAAGTTCTGTAATACACAATGCTCTTTTGTGATATGAAAGACTGCACAAAGGGGGGCCACAACAACAGTATCCACTGGGACCCCTCCGACATGAAACACGAGGAAATAATTAGCGCTGTGGTTAATGAACCAAGTTTCTGAATTTGTCCATGAGTTCAGTGAACAGACTGCATACACTTTTTGTCGATATGTAGATTCATTAGTTATCCATCAGTTTCGACTATGATAAATTTAATAGTGAAAAAACTAACCTAGATGTAAAAATTTATTTCATTAAGGTCGGCTTTGTCAATTTAGAGTTAAAAGATGGATTCATGAAAACCTTTGAAAACAGGCTAGACTTCCATCAAGTTTTAAATCTTTTGAATGATCAATTTCATCATTTAGCCGCAAATATTGCCATCCAGGTTACGGGGCATAAACCCTCCATTTACATTTGCAGCATGACTAATCCACCTAATCAGCCGTAAATATTCCTTGTTTGCAAATGCTAATCGCTTTGTGCCGGCGCGTCAATCAACAGCAACGGTTGCAGGGGTAAACATTCCTCACAATACTGCAATATTCCATTTGGGAAAGAACGATGCAAAGGATTTTTTGGGAAAATAATGGATTCTTGTGAAGAATATTTACTTCTGAACGGTTGATACTGTTACAAATTCAAGCCTAGTTAGTATAACCACAAATTCGAACCCAGTTGCATATTAAAGTAGAGAACACCCCAAAAATACTGCAACCTTTTCAAAACTCATTTTATACTTTTGTGTCAAAACCAAATTAATTTGAGAGATACGTCAATGTTTATAGCTGGCTTTGAATTTTTAAGAATTTGTGTTTTTACAAGCAACCTGATTTTGAAGCACATTCAGAAATCAATAAAGATTATTGTCAAATCTCATGATTTTCTAATACCATTTCTTGATTCGACAGCTCATGAATGTTATAAGTTCTTTCACCATTTTACACTTGAAATTTCACGAGAGTTATCAAAATCAATTACGTACTAGAAATTTTGGGATTTTTTAAAATTTTGGGATAAGAGCCCTCTTCCTTTGATACACTTCTGGAGAAAAGTGACACTTTAACGATCCATATTAAAAATCTCAAAATATTGATGCTAGAAATTTATAAGTCAATGAGCCATCTAAATCCATCATACATTTGGCACCTTTATGAAAGGAAAGAGGTCCAATATGATCTCAGAACTAAGCATCTCTGCAAGTTACCGGTCACGAGAATCACGTCAAAATTTGGCATGGAGTCGCTCTCATTCAGAGGAAGCCAATTGTGGACCTCTCTTTGCGATGAAATAAAGGAGCTACCAACAGTTGCAAGCTTTAAAATAAAGATAAAATCATGGACGAGTAAAAATTGTAATTGTAAAATTTGTAAGGAGCCTGTTCATAAGTTATGTAGCTTGTAAATACCGTATAATTTTCTATATCTTTGTAAATTGTATTGTAAATAGTTGGTATTAATTAGTTTCTTAGAACTATGTTACACCAACTTTAAATAATGATGATTTGATTTGATTTGATTTAGTTCCTCCTGTATAGGAAATGTCGTCACAACTTACCATGTGTGTTAATTTCAACCAACAAGGCTTGTCGCTTAGGTGAAACTTTGATTTCGTTTACAATCTGCTGCCCATCAGGAAACGTAACAGTGACGTCATGGATGCCATGATAAGCGCGAAATTTGAAATCACAAGAAGTCTCAAGAACCGAAGAAGGTGCCAAGGTTAATTTCGTCTTCCATTCTTTCCTCAAATCTAAGTAACGTTGACCAACTTTGTTTACCTGCAGAAAAAATATTATTGCAAAGATTTAAGTCATGGCCAAATGAGCAAACAGTAATAATAATAATATAATAATATATGGATTTGAGGGTATGAAAAGCTAAATAGCCTATGTAGCCCTATTTAAAGTTTCTTACAAAAATCAACTGACTGCAAACTTGTTGTCACTCAGTGTCAGCCAAACATTTGAGATTTGCTTGCAAAGCAATGTTTTCCCGTTTGAAGCATAGGTTCCAAATCTTTGAATTGGCGCAAAAAGGTCGGTGTAAAATTCTGTGACCTATATCTTTGAATTGAATGGCTTGAAAGAAACTTTAGCTACTTTGTTATAATTCTACCGTTGGACTTTTCGGAAATCTTGAATATTTTCGAAATTACGGCGTATTTTATATTTCAACTCATTCGGGGATGTGACGTCATCGAATTTCTAAATCGTAAACCATAAGAGTGAAAAACTTTTGCTTGATACCATATTGTAGACATAGATAAACTATGTTCTTCTTGAAAATTATTCTATGTTTCCTCAAAAAGTTTAGAAATTACGATGGTTTTAAGGTTTTTTCAAACTGTTTCTTGAATTCTTAAAGAAGAAGAAAAACACTCTAATTCTGAACATATTGAAGATTTCTGAAAAGTCCAACGGTAGAGTTATAGCATAGTACCTAAAGTTTCTTTCAAGCCATTCCATTCAAGGAAATAAGTCAGAGAAGTTTACACCGACCTTTTTAAAGATTTGGAACCTATGCACCCGTTTGACAACTTCCCAAAACATTGCTTGACAAGCGGAATTAAGCAGAATATGTTGGGCAATGTTTTTGAAACATTTTGTAACCAGCAAAAAATGTTTAGCAGGCGATGTTTTCAGTTCAGTTTCATTATTTTAAATTCCGCTACATACAATTTATTAAAGATAACTATACAAACAAATAACAAAACTACAAGAATATACGACAATATTACAGAAAATTAAGAAACAATTATACGGAAAATAATACAATATACAAATACAAAACAAGTTAAATTGTATGGAGGGAATTACTACTAATCGAGGAGAGAGCACCCCCTGTTTTAAAAATGTCTCATTTAAATCTGACTTCCCTTTGCTCGTTTGGTCAGGGCTTTACAATATGTAGCCAGAAAATAGGATCATTAACCAAGAAACACCTCTGTATTGAGTGGGTAAAACGATGGGACGTTTGACAGCTTATATGCTGAAAAGAATCTAGACAATTGTGATGGTTAAAGGCTTAGTAACAGAAATTCGTTTGCTGAAATCAGCCATTCCTTTCTAAATTCACTGGCTATATAATCGTTAAACGATATCGTTGAAAAAGTTAGAATTTTTAATGAAGTCCCTTAGTCAGTCCGAAAGTTCAACCAGCATTTTTCACGAAACAATAGTGAAACTAAAGAAAGCTCCCAAGAGCGCGAGTAGAAACTTGAATTCTCAAACGCCATAAAATTTAATTTAAATTATATTATAATACTTTTTATTATAATACTTTATCTGCTGGTTCGACAAGGCTTTTTGACGAAATTCTGGCTTCTAGTGTAGCGGATTTCGTTCGTAGAGATCCTAAATTTTGATGACCTTAAATTCCGCGACATATTATTTGAAGTAGCCCCATAAAAGTTAAACTTAGTACAACAATATATCTAGGAACACCTAATCGTTCAGCCTAATAGTTCGACAAAGGCTTTTGACGAAACTCTAGCTTCTAGTGAAGCTTCTAATAAAGCTAAAGAAATTAATTTCTACCAAAGAACATACGAGGACAGAGCTGAATTCTCAAACAGCCTAAGATTCCGTAACATATCATTTGAAGTAGGCTTTCAACATAAAAATTTCTAGAAACACCAAGTCTTCACAATTCGATAGTTGGTCTAGGCTTCCTGATGAAATTCTAGCTTGTGGTGTAAGTGAAGCTGACAAAAGCCCGAGGAAAGGCGCCAGTTCGAAAGGCTGTTACCCATGTCTCCACGCCTTGTCATTTAAAGTTAATGGTCCGTTACTTAAAAGACATTTAAAAGGGCATCTTAAACTGACCTCTTTAACCAATGAGAGACGGTTGGCTAAGAACTCATTTCCACCAACCAAATTTAATCCTTGTATATAAAGAAGATGGCTACTTTTAATGTTTTAATACATGTCTGGGAAGCATACTTTTAACGGCGTCTATGGGTACATCGATCTTCTTAACTATTCCATTCGTCTAAGACATGTTAAATGACATTTATAGGTATTTTATTGATGTGATATATGGACTTTTATAACCATTTCAAGACTGCAAAACCTTACTTGTCGTCAAAGGTCAAGATCTAATCAGGGCAATTATTCACAGACCAGTTGAATAGTATTTTAATGTCCCTTTGTAGTCTATAAACAATTTCTTATAAGTTTACTGAAAATTTTTCATCGGTAAGATAGGGTTTTTAGTAAACCAACATTTTTACTGAAAATTTACATTGATGCAATAAAGCTGGAAATATGTTTTTGAAAATTTGCTTATCGGTAATTTGAGTTTAAGTCTTCATAAAAATTAATGTAGTAATATCGAAAATCGTTTAAATTCGAAAGAAAAATCACAGAGCTTTCCCTACATATCTCGTAATATGCATCTTAATATTTATCTTCGATCAATTTTTTCTATTTAAAGTTGAAGTGCAAATTTCACCTAACTTGAACTCCTCGCTTTCGCTCAGAAGTCTACATCCAATATTCTCATATCCTTAGACTGTCATAACACAAACTGCATTTTCCCTCTGTCCAGACGAGATCAGTCTTGAGACATCGTTATCGATGTTTTTGATCGATTTAGGCTGTTTTCAGACTGATAATTTCTCGGATAATTTTAAGAAAGTCGCTTATAACTGAAGAACATGCTAGCCACACAAAAAAAATGAAGAAAATCTACAAGCCGAGCATTATGCATTATTTTGACTAAAGATTAAATGACTGTTCTTCAAAATCTAGCCTTGTGTATTTTTTATCGTGGCCTTTCAGAAGCGGATAAGATGGCGCATCCCGGAATGTACTTGCTAGTTTCAGGGTGGACACTAAATGCCATAACCTATTTGGTGTTGTTGTTGTATGTCATACGGTTAGGGTAAGTTAGGGTTAGTTAGGGTAAGTTAGGAACCGTATGACATACAACAACAACACCAAATAGGTTATGGCATTTAGTTTCCACCTAGTTTCAGAGGTATTTGCATGAAGTAGAATTTTCACGAACCAGCTACCGAAAAATTACTGTGGGAGCCTGATGATGCAAATCGTAAACGTGGTCATCCTTATAACACACTGAAGAAATTAATCCAGGAAGATTCTGGAATAGACCGTTTTACTTGCCAGAAAAGAGGTTTGGATCGAGCGTCCAAATCTGGTAGATTTTTTTGAAGGAAAAGTAAACATACCCCCCCCCCCCCATTCTCACTGATCGATAAATTCGCAAGTAGCTGCGTAAAACAGATACGTTGCAACATTTTGGAGAGTTTATCATCGATTTATTTACCATGAACAACAAAAGCATGGATGAGGACGAATCAACTGATAAAAGGCAAGTTTTTACGTACATTTGTGCGCTTTCCTTCGTTTTATTGTGTTGTTGTTCCGTTATGTTGAAAGGTCTCATAGTGGGAACGATCTTAGGCAGTTAATGTTGGACCGAGAAAAGTGGAGAAAATATCTCTTGTCACCACGTACAGTGGACGAATAATTATGATGAGGATTTTAAAATGAAATCAACTGTACCAATCTCTGTACTCACGGAAAAATCGTCATCAATGAGAGCAGTATCAGCACCCCTCCAGGCCGCATTGCTCCAAAATGCCCACAAGATAATACCAGATACTGCCGGATGACCAAACGCAACCCTCATGATACGCTCTAATGTATTTGCTCTCTTTGTTTCATTAGGCTCAAGCACATCAAGCTCTGTTATCCAAATTGGTATTCCAGCTTTCGCTAAAATGTCAAATCTCTCCTAGAAAAAAGTTCACAATATAATACATCAACAGGTATTACTCTGTTGATATGGGTATGCAGTGCCAGCATGGGTATCAAATCTTTAAAAAGGATTGCACGGATGGTTATTGGATCTTCCTTTTGATTTTAATGGCTTAAAATAAGCTCCAGTTACTTTTCTATTATCGCTCATTGGAACTTTTTGATATCTTGATTATTTTCAGAATTACAGCGCTTTTTGTGTTTCAACCAATTTTGAGATTGTGGCGCCATCAAATTGCTAAATCATCAACCAGAAAAGCGACAGATTTCTGCTTACCGCCATATTGTAGACAACTCATTTTTTCACAACATATCATCAATTTTTGAAATAAAAAGAAAAACGCTGTAATTCCGAAAATAATCAAGATATCAGAAAGCCCTCATGAACAATAATAGAAAAGTAACTGAAGCTTCTTTTAAGCCATAAAATAAAAAGGAAGATTCAATAACCATCCGTGCAATCTTTTTTAAATATTTGATGCCTATGCTTGAAGTGACAACATAAATGCACCCAGTGACATTGATAGTTCAATATCTGTCCACCTTCAAGTTGCAGCTATTTGTTCCCGTCTCTCAGAGTAACAACCATTTCAGCTTTTCAAAAATTTCTTCCCCGTTTGTTTTAATGCCAGGATCTACAAGAGTGCGATCATCAATCTCGTCCCCAGAGTGAGTTCGTTGCTCTACCTCTACTCTGGGATACAAGTGGCCGTTCTGCAATCTGATTGGTTAAGCCTGGTTTCCATATGATCTTTCGTGTCGTTCCAGTCGCTCCCGTCGCTGAAAAAACGTACCAGCAACCGTAGCGACACGAANTGCTAGCGAGTCCCAACTTGAGCTACTAATATTTATACTTTTGTTGATTGAATCAATTTTGGGTTTTTGCATCATTAAACCTTTTCACCTTCACTGAAGAACCATACTAACAGGTGTACCAAGGAGGCTGCTGTATAATCGCGTGCCATTCAGCCTTGTTTCGTCTATTTTCAATTTTCATGAGGCGGGATTGCTTGCAAATTTGATAAAAGATTTTAGGCCTGTTTAGAAAGATTTTGAGTTGAGGCATTTTTATAAAATTGCTTGTAATTTGAGAACGATACGACCGATTTGACAAATAAATTTTCTTATCCAAGTTGATATGTTAGCTACACACAAGCATTATCAGTTTATACGAATCTGAAAAATGGATTGAGAGCTGCATGCTTTCAAACGTCTATACATTTCTCTGACTCATCCGATACAGTATTAAATAGATACCAACCTTCTTTTCCTCCATGATTGGCCATTTCATAGCACTCTCTGGTACACCCCATTCAAAATTCTTCATGAAAAAATCCCTGTACTCGGCATTGTCTTCTAAAGGTGAATGATTGACTGCTGAGCCAAAGCCAAAATGGTGTCTTTTCTGTTCAACCTAGGAGAGAGAGAAAAAGTGTGAATAAAAAACTAGGAATTGAATGTCTGTATCCCCTAATAATGACTGAGGCTATTCCGTGGAAATCTCCTGAGAATATTTGAAACTGTAAGAAACGAATAGGTTTTGTGACGAAAAATCTTGTTGAAAGAAATCTACTTAGAGGTCTACACGGTCCTATCGATTTATCTCAGGACTATCGTACGATCTCTTAAAACCTGTATCGGTGCAATGTTTACCATCGGTAAAACAAATGATTCGACAAGGGGAGGAAGACAAATAAATCAAATTTCAAGATCCTTCAACAATAACCTATCCTGCAACACTGAACTCTTTGCTGTCTGGAAAATAGCTTCTATTTCTTTGAATAAAGATCACTTTACGGCAGAAGCTTGATTTCCAAATAGAAATAATGGTGATAACTGCAAACAAATTTGCAGGACATTTCACTTTTTTTCAAACGTCCTTAATTTGAAGTTTCTCTCAATTACATGCTTGAACATGGTTTCTTCTCACCTTGACTTTAATAGTGCTCAGCTGCTCTGGAGAGATAACATTTGAATCAAATTTTAACCTGTATGTAAAAACGGTACAGTTATTGAACAATATGGAAGATCGAGTTAGATTAATTAGGTAATTTATTTACTCTTTGTGGTGTAGAGTATGCTTTAATATTCATACCTTCTAAGCCTTCGTTAATGAAAACTCTAGAATAGAGTTAGTATCTAAATCTAAATAACATTTAGTTAAATTCTGCTTAACGGGAGACCTTAAGACCTTAAGCATACTATAGTGTTCTTTGAAAACTCAAGGAGCAAAGAATTCAAGCATGGCAACCGCAGCGCAGTTTTCCCAAGCTCAACGAAAGCTCAGAACAGAAATTGGCAAACAAAATCCAAAATCCAAAGAAAATTGCAGTGGCTAACGAGCGAGAAACAATGAAGAAGTCGTGGAACGATTTGAAAGTAAAAATAAAAGCAAGGTGTGTTTTTATAGATTAAAACAGATGCCAAGGCCTATTTAAAATCCATAAGTACTATATTCACTAGCAAACATACCTTATAGTGACATCTCTCTTGCGTAGGTGCTCAGTCCTTGCTTTCACCTCTTGTAACCAGTCCTTTTCTAAAGGCAGCTCCTCGAGAACCATGTCATCAATAACGATATCAACATGATGCTTAGGCCCTTTGAATAGCAGTTGAACATATTTGAAACCTTTCTTGTGAGACGGCAGAAAAAATTGAGCATTCCATTCCTGCCAACCTTTATCTGAAATAGAAACAACGAAGCTAACTTCTTCAGCAATGAAACAAAGCCTCGATGCAAATGAAGCAATACGTGCACTGAAACAAGCAAGACATGATGACTGAAAGACATATCTAGATTAAGGGCAAGTCTTTATCCATAACAATTCATAAAATAACACACATACGACTCCCTAATACAAGATAAAAACAAGGGCTTATAATTAGAACGGGACTGGCCAAGAATATGAAACGTGACGTATCAATTTCGTCCATGAAGCATCATCATATTAGTCCATAGCGAACGTCTTTCTGCCTTTATTTTTCATGTTGTTTACATGCTCTAATGCATTTCCAAAACATGTGAGCAGTCCAGATGTTTTATAATTTACGTATGCTGTATAGCTTAGAGTATCTAAAGTTTTTCGGGATGTTTTCATTACACTTGCTCATGCTAAAGGCCTCAAGAGAATAGAATAGTATAACAATGTAATAATACTCATATTGTAAACTTGGGGTCGATGCTATGAACGAGGAGTATTTTTCTTTTCTTTTTATCTTTCTTTCCAACTTTGTTTAAGTAAAAACACTTGACAAAATAATTTGTGGTGTCTTTTCCTCCAAAAGCTATGTTTCCAACTAAACTTATAATTTCAAAATGAGGTAAAGACGAGAAAAAACTCACTGTTATTAAGCTTGTCCCTTTTGGCAATGATAATCCTCGTTTCAGTGCCATTCTTAACATCCTTTTCTTGATATCGTACCCATAATTCAATGTGGTATAGATCTACGTCACTTGCATTCATCAACCTTGTGTAGCCACGCACACTGTACGCATACCCAGGCTTGACTACATGTCCTAAAAGTGAACAAATTTGAGTGATAAGGACCAAGGGTCATAGGGTCGTAAATTGGACTGAATTCCTAAGCAATGTAAGTAGGCGAAGAACAATTTAATTGACCAAGGAAATCTGATAAACTCACCAACAAACTGTCCAGGACCAGCAAAGAATCCAACCCTGCTATGGCATACACCTGCAAATTTTCCAGTCCGTTTGTATTTGCTTGTTCTGATCATTACACCTCCTGTTCCATGGTTTAGCTCTCCAAGACAATTCCAGTTTCCGTCAGTGATTGGTTCTTCGAAACCAGGATTGGCGAACAAGTTCTCCTTCTTACTAGATCTTTTGGCTGTTCGATGATAAAAAGAAAGAAAATTGATGTTTTGAAGACAAAATTTTATGGAAACAAGAGTTGTGCATGTTGTCTGAGGAAGTCGATGCAGAACGATATGTTTCGAACGAAAATATATCATCGATTTAAACAACAAAACTTCACCGAGCCCGAAAGAATCTTGAAAAGAAATTCTTTTCCGTGTGATTCTTGAATAACCTCTAACATAAGGAGAAATAGCCAGGAGACAGACTTAGAAAGGTCAAAAGACAGAGCTCAAATTTTCAAGACTCTTTAGAGTCCAAAGGTCACGAGACAAAGTCTAACTAACCATTGTAGAACATCAAGCAGAGTAATACACGAGTGGAACAACTTGCCAGAAACCATCGTAAATGCGAAATCAGTTACAGAGTTTGAGAAAATATATGACGATTTCTGCCCTACCAAAAGTACAACTTTGAATACGTTTAAAAACAGCACTAAAGGGTTTAATAGGCCAATGGCCTTCTTATCCCTCATTATTACGACTATTATAGCGACCTGACAACAAAGAAAAATCGTTTAAAAAGGAACAAGACGAAGATAACAATAGCAACACCTTATTGCGAAAACTGCTGATTCAAAGTGATACTATGGAGTCAGACTAGCTTGAACCTAACAAATAGGTTTTGCTATGAACTACAAATTCTGAAGATAAACTCCCACAAATGCAGCATCGCATCTGCTTTTAATTCTTTACTAGCAAGGAAAAGGAAAGAGGGAAAGCTTCATACCGTGCTTGTCTATCGTTTCATAAGTATCAGCCTCATCTCCATAGTATGATTGAAAATTGTCGTTATCAGAAGAAGCGGTGTTTGATTCAGAAGATGCCATAGTTTCGTCAACATTTCCATAAATTCTCTTGAATAATTTATTCATCAAAATGACATCTTTTCTCACAATCTCTGCCCCTCCATCTTTTACTAAATTTTCTGTGTGAAATTTTCTTCTCATTCCTTCGTTTGACGAGATTCGCTGGGATGTGAAAGAAAACTGCTCGTCACTGGCATCGTGTTGACTGTACAAACCTGAAATAGATCCTGATTTCTAGAGCGTCAATGAAACAGAAACACTTTCGTTGGGTTTTATAAAACATTAACATGAGGAACAAGAAATCTCCATGCTTTATCTTTTCTACATGTATCAATTGTTTGCACGTGCGGCTATAATTCTTTAAATGTATGCAAAGACATTGATAATAGATAAGATATATAGCCTTGAATAGTACGTTATTTTTTTCTAACTTGACTTTATCACACACAGAACACAAACGAAGAAATTTCATCATCCACATATTTTGCTAAATCTTAAAGCATATTGACGCATGTGTTTACGGCGCCTTCGCAGAATTTCTGTTTCAGAAATTGCAGCGGCTCTGTCCATTTCTCAAGAGGAGAGCCTGCAAGCATGACTGCACACCACACACTAATCTGAAAACGAAGGGTTTGTGTATAAACAAGTTTGTTGGTGTGCAACGGGTTTTTAACATAAGAATGTACCAGCTGAGTAAAAATCTGTTGGACGATTGTAGCTGATATGATTGCCCAACTTAAAAGATTGTGCTTTATTCTATTAAACGAAATCAGAACACAAGACCGCTTTTACAGCCTTCGTTAGGTCTAAAGAAAAGGCTGGTCAGCGTTTTACCGTATAGATAGTCTTTAAAATTTGTTGTATCGATGAATTCGAGGAAAAAACCGATCGCTTCGAGTTGAAGGCTCTATTGTCCTACTTTGTGACGAACAATATTTCTTCCACTACGATGACATAAACATTTTACAGACTGTCTAGCATGCATAACACTGACCAGCTTTTTCTGTGAAAAATAAAATCAGTAAAACCAATCTTATGATCCGATCATTTTTACGACATCTAAACATTGACATAGATACCTAAACTTGGTCACAAACTCTAAGTTAGACTACTCTCCTTCACAGAGGCTGTATTACTGAAGGACCAAGGATGCCAACTCGTTGCGCCTTCGGCGCGGATCATATCATCCGTCCTATCCGTCCTCCGGTAATACAGCCTCTGCGAAGGAGAGTGAAATTGGACTTTTGTCGATAGATTTAAGTAAAATCTCTGAAATCGGTCAAGTAGATCAGCTTATCATTTGTCCAAAAGGTGCAGCTTTTTTGGCTCATACGGTAAACAACAACATAAACAACATATCGCAAACAACGTACCTCCACGAATGTAAACACGTCCAATTCTCGCACTATGTCCCATCTTTCTATGATCACATTTATTGCTTTTGCCATGCCTCCTGAATCTTAAACCCGTATGTTTATCTCCTCTGCATCCGTCATGCGCAATGACAAAACTGTCGAGTCTTTTCTCAGCTGCTGCTTTTGCGCATGTCTGTTCAGGGTCCTTCGAGGTGAGTAGTTCCTTGAAAACTGGTCCAAAAGCTGAATCTTCATTTTTGGAAGCATTTCTGATTGAGCTTCTTCCCCTACTTTTCCAACATCCAAGGAATTCATATTCTAGAAAGAGAAAAGAGAGGATTTTAGATGATTATGCAAAGGTAGTTAATAACTAGTAGTATAAATTTGCTCGGTCCCTGCTACCTGTACCCCCATTCGTTGATAATCATTCGTTATGATTTCAGAGCACGCTTCAAAACCAGGTAGCGCATAAAAGGGAAAATTCCCAAGACTTCAGAGCCATTTCAAGACTTTGCAATATGTATAAAATTAATCTGGTCCTTGACACAAATGCACATAAAGAATGGTCCTTGACACAAATTTTGATGAGTTTTGAAAAGGTATAAGTTTTCAGCTGGCCTTCCTAACTTACCAAAGCTACTGTTTTGAAAATTTCCCGAGTCAATCAAACACAATTCCCGGTCTACCAAGTCAACCGTTTTCAGAATTGGTACCAATCAAACACACCCTTAGTTTCTAGAAATGTTGAGAGAAAAAAAACAAGATAGTAAGTACCTCCATGTGGTCCTTCCGAAGCACTAATATGGGTGAAAATCAGCAGCAGCAGAATTGAAATCATCGGAGTGGAAATCTACGGCATCAGAAAATACACTTGATCTGTATATAAAAAGAAACGAACATTTTCAAACAAACTAAATTCGGCTTAAATTGACAGAAATTTCGGACTTCATTCTTCGTAATTTTGGACTAAATTTTTGACTTGATAATAAATCCGTAAAATCAGACACTCTCTGCCTTTTTCAAGATATCAATAGATTGGAAGCTTCTTCGATCATTTTAGGCCGTTTTCATAGTAAGAATTTTCAAAAAATCGCTTGTAGCTCGAACAGTCTGAAGAAATTGAACGAATCTGCTTCAGGATTGTGGCTAAAGATTAAATCATAATGAAATGCTAAAGGCAAAACTCTGTGGCTAAATCCACTCACAAAAAAGGACCTAATTCTGTGCCTAAATCCACTTGTAAAAAAGGACCTGATCTAAAGATGCAGTAGTTTGAAACACGCCTTAGTTGCATCATTGAGGATTTATACAATCATCATCATCATCATCATCATCATCTATTTATTTACAGTAGGCTAAAATAAAGATAGCTAATTTACAGCTAATTAAGGCCTACTATTTTCAATTTACATAACTTACAATCTAATTAACTAATTAAAACAAAACTATCAAAATAGAAACAGGATGTTACATGATAAAAACAGGTTAAGACTCTATCCTATAAGCGGGGATGGCGCAATGGTAGCGCGCGCGCTTGACCTGAGGGTTGGTGGTTCGAGTCCCCGCCCTGCCGAACCTGCTACGTAGAGTGAGGAGAGTCGCCAACTCTCTGTAATTCCAGGCTAAAGGAATCGCGAGGTGTGGTCACATCGAGAGGAAGGACCAGGACACTGCTTCGATAAGCTTAGCTTCTCAGTGTCCTAAAACTACCTTCGGATGCTAGGTAGCAATATAGAAAAAAAAAANACTACCTTCGGATGCTAGGTAGCAAGGTAGAAAAAAAAAAAAAAAAAAAAAAAAAAAAAAAGACTCTATCCTGTTAGAAACCTAACTTTTGGGATATATATATTTTGCAGAGTCTACAGTTGTAATTATCACTGTTCCAACATTTAATTCGTTTTTGAAAATAGGAAGGGTGCTTGACTGTTTTACTTCTTGCGGTAAAAACTGCCACAATTTATTTCCAAGGTAGGAAATAGTCTCAACTCCAAAGGCCGTGGTTCGCACCTTTGGGAGTTGAGCGTCATTGCCATGCCTTAGATTCTAGCTAATAGTTCGTTCTATACAAATGTCCTTCGTGAAAGGTGGATTTAGATAGGATTTTGTTTTATAGATTTCAGTCATCAGCAACTGTAGGTTTCTATGCAAACACTATACAAACAAAAATACTTTATTTTGCTGGTAAACTAGCCCCAAATCATTCTTTCATAGCTATGACGTAAACATTAAAAGTATTAATAGCCTTGCCCTCAAATCGCTAAGTAACTTACCATTATTTCGATGGCTTTCTTCCGCTGTTGAATCTGTTTCTTGCATACAGGAGAAAAGAAACTTCATCAATAAATTCCCAAAGCTTGTTTTCCTGAAAATAAAAAACACTTCAAATAGCAATATTTAGGGCAATGGCTATCCGCTGTGTGGATTGTGGATTTCAAATTAACATGGTCACGTGACTAGGCAGGTAGATTTCACGCTTGAAAGACACAGGTATGAATTCTTTGTCGATCAGGTGTCTGGGAGGAGGTGCTTGGTCTGGGCTGAATTTTCAAGTGTGAGACTGCATTCACACGATACCGGCACAATTTGAAAACAGCATAAAAATGTTACGGATAGACGAAAACGAAAACACACGAAAACGGTTCACACGAAAACGGCACAATTTTTGCCGGCATAATTTGAAAACGGCAAACAATGAAAGTGAAAATTTTTTGACGCTTGCAAACGAGGCTGATCGATTCTTTAGGTGTGGGTACATTTCTTTGAAGTGTTTTTTAGCAGAACAAACTAAAACCTTTAACATTGATTGAAATCGCCGTAACATTGATTGAAATCAAGCGGGGATGGCTCAACGGTAGCGCGCTTGACTACCAACCTGAGGGTTGGTGGTTCGAGTCCCCACCCTGTCGAACCTGCTATGTAGAGTGAGGAGAGTCGCCAACTCTCTGTAATTCCAGGCTAAAGGAATCGCGAGGTGTGGTCACATCGAGAGGAAGGACCAGGACATTGCTCGATAAGCTTGGCTTCTCAGTGTCCTAAAACTACCTTCGGATGCTAGGTAGCAATATAGAAAAAAAAAATCGCCGTTTAGGCCAATTTTGTAAATGATCCAGTCTTACCTATTTTACCATCATGTCACGTTATATTTCTTGATGGCACGAGGTGTCTTTCTTTAGATTAAATTAATCAAATTGTCCTTTAAGGCTTGGTTCACACTAGAGTAAAAACGCATTAACATCATGATAAAGTGATGCGAAAGACGGATAAAGAAACAAGGAGTAAACAAAGATGACGCGGTTCCCTTAGGCGAATAGGCCTACCGCAGGTAAAGATCCTTTGTAAATGTTAGGGTGATGTAAAAATAGAGAAAGATACTTTGCTGATGTTCCAGTTTCCCTGGTGATAGAATAAATGGAGCGATCTCCTTCATGCGAATGGGCCTAACACAGATTAAATTCTATAAAAAATGTGACGATACGGTGATCTGGAACTAGAAAACGATACTTTGCCGATTACAGTTTCCTTGGTGATAAAATAAATGGTTTGATCTCCTTCGTGTGAATGGGCCTGACACAGATTAAATTCTATTTAAAGAGCTATGACAACATAAAAGAAAGTCGATAAAATCTGGCGATACAGATCAGCTCGCTTGGATCAAAGAATTCGCAAACTATATTTCATACTCAAACATGCGTAATAAAGACACGCATTGAAAACAAAAGCCGACAGACTTCAGTCCCGTTTCTGCCTTGCCTGTGTTTTCTTTGTTGATCCTTCGCAAAACATGATATGAAGAACAACCTGTGCCGAACAAACAACGTATCCCAAGATTTAATCTCGGTCAAACACAGTATTTTCTGATATATATTAAGATTTAATTGCAACGCTCTCTTCCGTCATGGAGTAAACGTTATTGTTAGCGGGTTGCTATCTAGGAGAGGGGTAATACCCGGACCATGGCACTTTAGACTAGGGGATTTTGGAGTTTGCCTCTGCTCATGACCAAACAGTTTAATCTCTTGGTATTTTCGCAAGAGTAGAATAATACAAGCGATAACAATCAAACTGTTCAACGAATATAAGTGACAGTGAAATTCAAAAATGAACTGCAAAAATATTATGAGCAAAATCGAACAAAAATTATTCTGGGCTGAACCAATTTTCTAATTACACCAGAAACGAATTATCACAATCTCAGAAAAAATCCAAACAGGACATCCGCAGTGATAAGCTACTGAATAAGTTACTAAATGGGCCCAAAGACTTTTTAGAGCCTTCACAGTTCTTCCTGTTAAGGTTGAATCGTTTAGGTGAACAAACAAGTCATTTACTGAATGGACTGGACTGTTGGACGATTCCTACTCTCTCCGATCGTCAGCTGTTTCGTAGTCTGGTTATTGTATCACTGATAAGCATACCGCTGATTTGTCATTAAGTACTGTAATAGGCTGTAGCCAGGGCATAGCTCTAGCATTAAAGCATTTGCAATATCGCTGGCGAGGTCTTCGGCATAACAACAAATTATCTGATATAGTCCTCAGTCCACAGTCCGGTAAATACATCGTCAATAAAAGGCCACAGATTTTTCTTCGTCATCATTACTGTTTGTATTGTAATCTGCTACACCGTGCGCTTGGATGAAAGCGTAAATTCAGTAACATGTGAGTGCCAAAATTTATTGAACAAAATCCAGGTATCCTTAGGTCCACAGTCCGGTAAATACAAGGTCGATGAAAGCCCACCGATGTTCCTTCATTATCACTTATGTTTGTATTACAATCTGCTGCAACCTATGCGAGGATCTACTTGTATGCTTAATGTCATGCGCTCTTTAAATCAAAACAGAATTTAACGTGTTAGGATCAGAAGTCTTGGATTAAGCGTGATAATTTGATCGTATTGCATTTAATGCGGAGGGTGGAAAATAAAGTTCGTGGCGGATTATAACACGAGGATTTGGATCCAACTGTCATTAACTGCTTAGAAAAACTCGTAGAAAGCATTGTTTGGGTAAATGAGGTACCTTAACCTATAAGCTGTTGTGAGAACAGTGGCAAAGTAGATGAGAAAGAAAGTGCAACATTACCAGACCAGCAGAGGGCAATTTCCCCAAAATTGATTGTAGATGGTGGATTATAACACGGATATTTATATCTAGCTGTTAGTAACTGCTTAAACAAACTTGCAGAAAGTACTGTTATGTAAACGAGGTGTTTTGATATAATTACAGCATTCATTGCAATTGCAGCAGGAACAAAGTGGAACGATAACAGACGAGGAGAAGGAAGTTTAACCAAAGCCGAATCTAATTGCAGGCGAAGATGTAATGTTATAATTGCACATGGTTCAATTTATGGAAAAGAGCAGAGTGAAGAAAACAGAATGAATTGTTTGTTTGAGCGAGATGCTTTAGTAGTGAAGCTTTTTGTAACAACAGGAACAAACTAGATGAGAATTTTAGCTACTGGAACATTGCCAGACATCGAGAGGGCAAGTTAACCTCAATCGATTCTAACCAGAAGCACAGATGTAACGCTATATCTATAGGAAAAAGAAGAGTCAACTCAGTTTTTAGTACATCCTTGTTGCTGTGAGAAAGAATTCGTAAGGCTTTGATTATGATGTACAACATCTGAAAAACGACGTCTTCTTAGATAGCTTTCATGTGCTGCCTCCGGGGCCAGCCTATCAGCCAAGCGTATAGCCAAATTTCTTGACATTTACATATCATAAATTGGTAGTGGGTTACAGGAGGATCGAAAGAGAATTGTGACAAAGTTGGTGCCGAGCTGTCATTGTTGTAAATTGAGGAAAGATTGACAAACTTCCAGCTATGTAGCTATCTTGTCACTTCTGTAATTGTTACTGCGTTGTGTAAAATTCAAAGTTGAATTGCAACAATTTCGTCCTCGAGAAAGGGTTACAGGTTTTAATCTCTTGCCATCTAAACGGCATCAGAGTTGAACAAAAGTTGCCACTGCACTGGAACGAGATTGCTAAATCTCTGTTGGCATCAAAGTACGATTAAGAGGACCAAAATTCTACTTGTTGTTACTGTGACATGAAAACACTTGGCTTTGAGTAGTGAATAAGCTTGACCAAATCATTCTATACAGATTCAAAGGTGCTCCTGTCAACGCATTCGTACATCGTGATAACACCCTGGGAAGTTTAACCAACAATTTGTTTACATTTGTGGATGTCATTGTCGACAACTTCAGCCTGGCTTTGAGGACATTGGAACTTGGAAATTGTAAGTTCAACTTGTCTTACATCGCGTGTATATCTCAAAATAAACCAACGAATACACACATGTGAAAACTAGGCACGGATTCCAATATAAATAAGACTTAGGTGATTATTACTTGTCGAGACTTGATTTCGCACGAAAATCATGAACGGACAGATCAGGCAAAAGCTGGGAATACTTGAAAAGAACAACTTTAGTAGGCTTTAAGGAATAAAGAATTATTTAGGTTTAAGATTATGGTATCACTTGTTCAACATGATAAATATTTGGGACTGACCTTATTAATTAGAATTTCCAATCGTCGGTGGGATCTTCGGTTGGTTCAGAAAACTGGAACATGTGTTGACACCATTGGGCATATCTGTGAAAAGAATAACAGTGTGAATTGCTGGTTACAAAACAGAATAAACAAGGTAAACATAAAATGAAAATATGGTTGATCAACAGAACTATATGCTGAGCAGTTTCGTCTAACACTGGTGAAATAAAATCGTCATATATTTATTCTGAAAATGAAGAGCTGGAAATATAGAAAGCGCATTTTAATCTTGGTACTTATCTTCATGCTATCTTCGGATCCTATCTGACAAGACAATTTTTTGCGACCGATCTCGGATGAAACTGCCAAGCAAATGGTTCTGTTACGCAAAGCAATTTACAAGTTTTCGAGTAACTGAGAGACTTACAAACTGAAGCAGAAAAGCTGAAACTGGTAATTGAGCACTTTTGAAGAATCTGAATTTTCTAAAATTAAATTCGACCTATTTAAATACGACGATTAATTCTACTGGCTACATTTTGCCTTAACCTGACGTGACACTAATATGTAACGCTGCCAATACCGGGTCGGGTTAGTCGACAAGTTTCAACCAGTTTCAATGAAGCATTCATTGAATTATAGTGGAAAGGCTAACTTAGATGTCAAAGTATATTTCATTAAAATTGGTCATGCTGATCTAAAGTTATTGGTGAAAATTCTCAGAAGCTATTTCTTAAATGCTAAAAAAGATAAAAGATGTCGACCAAATTCTTTCCCTAAAACTTGATAAGTTCAGCGACAGCTCCACGTCAAGTTGACTTTTTAATAAATCAATGACTGACAAAAACATCACAAAGAACAAAACATGAATTTAAATATTAGCCAAAGGACCACAAAGCAGCTTATATTCAACACAGAATTCCAATAATCGAATCAAGGAGAAGCTGACACAAAATATTTTGGGTTTCATCAATTGTGCCAGTATTTCTTATCACATGTTGATTTTATTGTGCTCGAAGTTGAGACAATCAGCGTTGACCAAAATTTTATCAAATTAAGATTGCTATTGCTCCGACTAAACGCAACTCATTTCATGGTTGACATTATTACAAAATGGGATAAGAACTCAGCAATAATTTACTCCGATACCAAACTCCAATAAAATAGTTGAAAGTAGCAGAGATTATAATCAGCTCAAGATTTATAATTTAACCCTAAATCAGGTTAACCTTAGTTAGACGTACACCTAAGGTGTGAACACGCTTTCATGGCTGGCTCATTGGCAAGGGCTAGCGGGTAAGTAAAAACGTTTCGGGGTTTGCCGTCATGTAACATCATAAATTAAGCACTGATTGAGAATAAATTATCGATCATTTTGCAGTTTGCAGTAGAAAGGTTAATTTAGATTTTGAAATTAATTTCCTTAAAATCGGTCACACTATTCTAGAGTTATTTGATTCGAAGTTTTTTTTCACAATGTTTGGAAAAGGACTGGAAATGTCGATAAAATTTGCCTAATATTCTGCTTCAAAACAAAGACAGATAGCTTGCCCATTCTCTAAGAAGAGAAAATGAATCGCAAGTATATTTTTCTTACGTGCAAAAATACATGCGTTGCTTGTGTAAGAAGATCCTTAGAAGAAACTATCCAATCCAAAGCAGAAAAACGGACGCAAATGTATCGTAATTTCTGGTTCTTCTTCACGCTATTTTTTCGAAAACAGCTTCGAAGTAAAATTGCCCAGAAGTCTGGAACGGTATGGGCGATTTTTGAAAAATAAACTTTCAAATCTAATTCAACTTTTCTGTTAAGGAAACAATCTGTGATTCACCGAGATTGAAGCATAATTGATGTGGTACATTTCGGCAAACACCGATACATTTTTTTTGGGACATCCGGTACCAGGAGGGATATTTCGTGCGATGTTATCGCAATTCATCAATGATTATTTGTGAATCAATATTTGCCTTTCATGTGTACTTGTAAATTGAATTTTGCTGCGAGCAGTCAATAAATATTCACATCTTAGGATAATGAACAAATTTTGAAAGAACCAAAACAAAGACTTCAAATTTAAATACATGTATTTTTTCATAAGAAACTAGAAGTTGACCCAGTATTAAAAGTTTCTTAAATTTCTCGTATTTGAGTACTTAAAAGTTTCTTAAGAGTTATTCAGAAGATTCCTCGAATTCCCGTTGCCTGTGGGGAATCTAGACATTACTCAAGTACACTACAAGAAATAAACCAAGAAAATAAAGTAAAAATATGCTCTGGATTTCCTATACTAAACAAGGATTCTGAAATAAGTTCCTTCTAGTAATCAAGTTGCTTAATTTTTTCAGATCTAAGAGTTGAGCTTCTTATACAAATTTAAAAAAAAACAGGTAATGTTACAACTTTGGTACATAAGGTATATACGAAATATAGTAAAGAGATTCGGATGCAAAAAAAACCAGAAGATTTAGCACATTGAGGCCTTTCTGACTTTTGTCGTCATCAGAGTGTGACTTTAAAACAAAATGTCTTCTAACTTCGGAACAGTATTATCAATTTGCACCAGCTAAATTTGAAATTAAGGTAGCTTTTTTTCTATGTCAAATCTTTCACCAGCTAAGTATGAAGGTTTTTAAAAAAAGAAAAATCCCAACAAACGCATCACGTTTCTATGGATACGGAATGCATGAATACAGTAAAGGATTTTGGTACAGGTAATCATATAATTCTTATTTTACAAATATATGAAATTTTCATTTGCTTTTCGCAGGAATTCTACAATATTTCGCACCGAAGTTACGTTGTTATGCCAGTAAAGAGATGTCCTATATAGAAACAGATGTCATCAAAGAAAATAAACTCTTAAAATTGATGTTTTCGTGAAATCCATTGGAGCATAATCTCGCTTGACCTGGGAGAAGAGTTTGTAAGACGGAAACTGAAGCGCGACAGATAGAGGTTGATCGGTAGATTTCAGGTAAATAACGGCGCAAAAAGTGCAATATACAGCTATTCGCAAAGGAATATAGAGGAAAGATGGATCAGCGACGAACAAGCGGATTTTCTCTCAACTCAAAGTTTAAAAACATGCACCAGATGGTAACAGATAAGAAGCTGCAGAAAGATCTTGGCGCCATTGAGCAAGAATTCAACCGTGATGTAAACAGGCTTCGTAAAGAGACACTCGCTATAAAGCAAGATTACTTCAAGCTTAAGAAAGAAAAGGGTTCCCTCAACGCACAAGCATTACACCTGTTAGAACTGTCTCCTGGGCTGCAAGAAAGAAACACACGCTCGAGAAGATATGGCGCATTTGATCCTGCGATGTTGAAAGCGAGAGACGAGGAAGAAAACGAGCCAGTCGCAGATACTCGGACGGTTGCGGAGAAACGAAAAGAATCGCTCGCTCAACAATACCACAAACAAATGTCAACAATACCAGATTTTGATAGTGATGATACTCGGATTGAAGACCCGTATAAGCGAAGTCTTGCAAGAATTCTCGACAACAGCAAAATGGCAAAGGAAGCAAGGGTTACAGCGTTGAAAGTCAAAGCGTTAGAAGCGATAAAACCACGCCCGGCGAATACTGGTGCGTTTCTCACAAACACTAGGCGAGAATCGTCGGATTCGTTTTCGGATACAGTCTACCGTCGAAGTAGAATTCTCAGCATGCCGACTACTAGCACCGTAACGAAGCAACCACATTTATTAGCAAGACGAAGCCTGTCTGATTCGAAAACTCGATACAATACTCAACAAGAAATTTTACCAAGGCCGATGAAAAGTGACAACGATACAACGAAACCTCGTCCAAGGAAACGAAGTAGTTCGCTTGTGCCACCGAAATTGACGGTCCCAATTGATAACCATATACGACGTCGCAGTGATACGCCGATATTTTCAGGAAAAGTGAGACTGACTCCACTAGAGGAAGGACCAGGCAGATGCAGCCCGATACTAACGCTACCGGATGTTGTAAATAATAACTGATGACTGTAAAAATAGACGCTGCTTATGATCAATTCACGACCCGTTTATACCGTACCAGTACAACTTTGGATCCGTAACAAAAGTGTCACGGATAAGCCTCCCGTTTACGTTGCTCCTGCTAATCCGTTTTTTCTTAATATCTATAGAAAATTTTATTCCGGTTCAGTGCAAACGCTCTTGAACCTTAGCAACTTTGTAACGGATCAAAACTGTACCGATATGGAGTAAACGTGGTCTTAGCCTTGATCTAAGATCAGCTTCCGAGAACGCATAGGCCGTGGCTTTAGCTTGCGTTGCAAATGATAAAAAAACATATACACGTGTGAATTCAGATCAAAGTCCTAGCTAAATGAGCGAGCAATGTTTGCCAAACAGTTGAAATTTGCTTGCCAAGCAATGTTGTCCCGTTTGGCCACGTCGTCGCAAGCATTGCTTCACAAGCAGTATCAAGCAGGATTTGTCGGGCAATGTTCCTGACAAGTTCAGAAACATTTTCTGCTTGTCAGAAGCAAAAATGTTTGTCAAGCAATGTTTTGCGATGAGGCCAAACAGATAAACATTTTGCTTTGCAAGCAAATCTCAAATATTTGACAAACAATGCATGCTCGTTTAGCCAAGACGTAAGAAGCCGCTCAGATCAAGGCTAAAAGGCGGTGCACCAAATAGTTGTTTTTGTACATAGATTTTTATCGCCATCAATGAAATAGTTCGCTTTACAACTTTGGTCATTCCTTGCTTCAGTAAATTATTCCGTGATTAAGATGTCCTGTGGATGCAAACAGTCACGCGAGCTAAATTTCAACCAATTTGATTGGCTGGCTCAATTGCAACGTCAAAGAAGAGGGAGATCTTCTGTTGCTAACTGCTGAAATGTTGCGCACGCGACATTTTGTACCTAATGGAATTCAACATAAGGATTGTACCGCGCGACGGACTTAAGACGGTTCTCCACTGGATGATTTTCTTGCGTGAAGCGATTTTTCTTGAGTATAAGCAAGCGCAGTTGAAATTTGATTCACGAGATTCGATGCTGTGCATGCTTATACCACATTCACACTGACACAGTTAAACCAGCTTTATCTAACCCAGGTTAAATTTCAACCAATCAAATGGATTCGATTTGTTGGATTGACCAATTAGAAGGCCCAATTCGATAACCTGGTTTTGTTTAAGCTGCTTTAACTTGCAAGTGTGAATGGGGTATTATACTCAAAAGAATTCGCATCGCGCGAAAAAATTCGCAAAGTGGAAAACCAGCTATTGATAAAATAGAGAACGGGGAATCTGGGAATCGATGAATCGGGGAATATGGAAACGGCAAGAGATATCGGTGTGAAGTTTTAGGCATCTTCAAAAGCCACTATATAAAGAGTATGTTGCTTAAAATTCAAAAGAATCGGTCCCCAAAGGAATCTATTCAGAATACTCAGATCAGCATTTGCTGAAGGGCTACCCTTCTTAAATATATTAAATCAATCAAGCAATCAAGCAATAAATCAAGCAATAAATCAATCAACAATCAATCAATCAATCAATCAATCAATCAATCAATCAATCAATCAATCAATCAAAAGAGCACATTACGAGAGAATATGGACTAAGCCTTCTATGGTAGGTAGGCTTTCTGATCAAAGAAAACAGACTATACACATCAAAGAATCGGCTTCCGAAATCTTTAAAAGATTTTACACCTATGTTTACAACTGTGAGTCTACGCACGTTAGTAACAAAGAAACGATGATTTTTAATTTATTGAATATTTAAAAAGGAAGTATCAAAAGGAATTAAACACGTTTGTTGAAATGATTTTCATTTTATTCAATGTTAAAAAAGAATTCCCTGGGATTTTGTCATATTAGTATTGAGAGACGGGGGTCATGAGAATAATATATTATCAATGAGAATAACTAATGACTTCGTCAAGCTGCTCACGCGGGTATAGTTTTTAGTATTTTTTGAAAAATGAAAAATAAAGAATATTTTTCAATATTTATTGAAAAATAAAACAAAAATTTAAAAATTAAGCGGGAAGAAAAAAGGGGAAAAAAAGAAAAGAGAACAGTTTTCCTTCCTCCTCTTTCCTTTTTTCTTTTATTTCCTTATTCCCCTTTATTTTTTATCATTTTTATTTTTCAAAAAATAATAAAAAAATAGTCTGATCCAGGGTAGCTCAGGGGCTGCTTCTTAGAAGGCAACAAAAAACTTGTTTGTAATTGGAGGACTTTTCTGGGTCCGAGTCGATTCAAGTTAGGATCTCATGGTAGAACTTGCCTTTCTACTTATTTTTATGGGATTTTTCGCTCTTTCAACTGAAAAAGATTTGCGAATTTACACCTTCAACCCCACCTACCCCTTTGAGTGGCAAACACCCCGTACTCTCAACATGTTACCCTCCATCCCCCACGGAATGACAAAGAAATAGCAGCTAGACAAGAGCCCCCCGTCATGGCATACGTATGAACAAGTCGCAACATAAACCTTGTCTCACAGTCTGCAACCTTGAGAAAGAAATTCAAATGTATACGCTGGCGGCGTTTGCAAATCTCTGTTAGGCCTTGTTAGTTCAGCAAAAGATTTAATGGATTTCCTAAACCAAGAGTAATCGATATGTAGGGATTTGGAAGCAATGTGCTAAAAAGATGAAGATCAGAGGAGGATTGGAAAGTGAACGTATGTGATCTATAGACACCACAGAAAAGGTTGAGTACCCACACTTTCATAGGTGGCTCTTTCTTGAACAGATTTCTGTGGATGTATCATTATGAGTCGTAGTTGGAGCGTCCGGCAGGTCTATCAATAGCGATAACTACGATGTTGTAATCAACGGTAATCAATCTACTCTAAACCAAGGCTGTGCAAATCAGGGAGATATATATCTATATCTATATTTATCTCCCTGGTGCAAGTATGAGCTATTCGACCGCAAAAGGATTTTGGTCTAACAATCTACCAGAAAACCAAACTCACCTACTCCGAATATCTGGAAATAATTTGATTTATGAAACCACATTTTCTTCGCCTCTACTCATGTACACATATTCAAAAGTACTTTAGAAAGAACTTTTCGAGTAATACAATGTGTCTGCGCCAGGTTTTTGTAATGATGTAAGAAATGCTATTTTACGAGGAACCAAAAAGGGGTTGCTACGAGAAGAACTGAGTATATATCGAAAGAAGAAGGATAAATCTAACCATCTGCCTAAGGAATTTTATTTATTTGCTTCAAAAGCTGAGCAGTAGGCATTGCAATTCTCGCATATTGCTAGTGCAAATCAAACATGTTAAGCTTCTGAATCAAACAAATAAAATGCCTGAGGCAGATGTTTAGAACAATCATTCTTCTTTCTATATATACTTATTTCTTTTTGTAACAACTCCTTCTCGTGTGCACAACGAGACAGTAGCCATATTGATTTCAGGGCAGCCTTTTTGGTTTCGTTTGTTTTGATTTGTTGCTTGGGAGAATTTCCTTTGTCAGCTATCGCAAATCGGCGTGTCAGTCAAAAGCAACTGAGGCTTTTGTTGTACGAAATCTGCCCTTGTTTTGATTGGAAGTTGTTCTGAAAAAGCTTGAAAGGGGATCAAATTCGATCAAATTTTGCCCAAAATAATCTTGACACTTTGTTACGTAACTCGAAGGATTAACGTATTCCGGCACCAGCTGCAACAATGGGGCCCAAACGAGGCATACTTGGATTCCCATTCAAAATACTGCAAATAAGCCAATAATTACCAAACAGGCTTAGCCAATCAAGCGTTTTCATGAATAATACGTCCAACGGTCTCCTGAGTTAATAACGTGGTCTTAAAATGAAGAGAGTTTTGATAATCGTCAAAATCATCGACCCCATCATCGAGTAAACAAACGTTCACGAGTAACAACCATCGAAGGAGGAAACTATGAACTTGGAAAAAGTTTTGGAGTGTAAAACGATTAAACCTCTTTTCAACAGTAATTCCATTACACAATCGACTGCAAAGGTAAGCATACTTCTCTCCTGCTCTTTTGAGTCTGGTTCCTACTGCGCGATGAACTATCATCTCTTTCCTCGTTGCCAATGCTTCAAATGCTATTTCAATTTTGCCTATTTCAACAGGCCTATTTCAATTTTGCCAGTCATTTCAAAGATCATAGAAAGGGCAATTCATCGTCAACTTATCACATACTTAGATCAAAATTCTCTGCTATCGAAATTTCAGTTTGGGTTCAGGCCCAAGTTATCAACAGAGCTTGCAGCAACACACTTGTTGGATGACATTCGCAAAAATGTAGATGATGGAAAATTAGTAGGAGCCGTTTTCATTGATCTAAGCAAAGCGTTTGACACAATAAGTCATTCGAAGCTGCTTGAAAAGCTACCCCAATACGGAATTGATGGAAAAGAATATGCTTGGTTCAAAGACTACCTGTTTGCTCGAAAAGCTGTCGTAAGTCACAACAATTGTGTCTCTGATGAGCAAGAACTGTACTCTGGAGTGCCACAAGGGTCAATACTTGGCCCTTTATTGTTCATCATTTTGTTTAATGACATCACCGATGCGATACGGCACTCTGAGATAGTAAAATATGCAGATGATACAGTCATATACTTCGCTGACAAGGATTCGAAAAGTATTCAGTCACATCTCACCGAGGATATGGATCTGATCTCAAATTGGCTAAAGGAAAACGAACTTATCATCAACATGAAGGAGGGCAAAACTGAAGCGTTATTGTTTGGGACTGCTAAACGGATAAGCATGCAGACAGAACCTTTTAAGGTGTACCAAGGTTCAAATGTAATAAGGAAAACTGATGAGTACAAGTACCTGGGTATATACGTGAACAGCTCACTTGATTTGAACTCGCATTTTGAAAGATCTTACAAGAAAGCAGCAGGACGACTGAGGCTTCTGGCAAGGCTAAGAAAATATCTTGACTTACAGTCAGCCAGAGATGTGTACTGCTCTATGATTATGCCTGTTTTTACCTACTGCGGTGTTTTGCAAATGAAACTGTCAGAAACCAAGATGAAGCAGCTGAAAGCGTTCCATGATCGATGCATCAGGATTACATATGATGGTGAAAAAAGCAATGAAGGACTCCCGTCAGTGGTGAATGCAAACAAGATTCGTGCGTGCAAACTCGTTCGGAAATGCGTTGATAAAGACATTTGTGACATTTTCAAAGAACATTTTACCATACAAAATCATGGAAAAAATACAAGAAATGAGAATAGCAGTCTAAAGATGCCAAAGATCAGGACTGAATATGCCCGAAAATCATTTTATTTTACTGGAGCAAGGATCTACAATGAACTGCCTCTAAAAATCAGAAAGATTACAAATGCTATTGAATACGAGAAAAGCCTCAAAGACTATTTTAGTTAAATAGAACATCTTAATCAGCTCAAGGAACCATTGTAAATGTTTTCAAATTTTTATTTCATTGATTAGATTGTAACTAGGAACTTTTTAATAACTTTCAGTTGATATATTTTTAACAGGACACACATTGATAACAGCGATGATTCGCTGAAGTGTTTTTATCCTGTATAAATATTCGTATATTATTATTATTATTACTATGAAAGTTCATTTTGCACTGTGAAAGACATTTGACTGTAAAGTTTGATTGTTACTACAAATGTGAATCCGGTTTGCACTCAAATATCCTTCCCAGTGGAAGATGAACTTTCATCGCATTTGAAAAATTTGCGATAAGGAAAGCGATGACAATTCATCGCGCAGTGGTAACCATCTTTTAAAGAGAAACTAAATATGATGTTTCAGCCTCGGTTTCAGCAGCTAGTCTGACAAAGAGGCTGAAATGGTCAACAATTTAAGACATTATTCAAAATGAAAAAGCGACTATAATGTACAAGTCAATGAATAGTCTTGCGCCTGAATATCTGTCAAAGATATTTGTAAAGAACTCTGCTCATAATACACTGAGACAAAGAAAAACCGAAACTGAATTGCGTGTCCCTTTTTCAAAACGTCAAATGGACAGAAGTCTATTTCATTTCGTGGGCCTAAGCTATGGAACAAATTAAGCATGGATGTGAAACATGCATCCTCTCTTCCTACCTTCAAAAAAGGTTAAAAAGAGACATTGTAGAGGGTTTGATCTCACTTTTCTTTTGATTTCGTTTCGTTTAAATTTGTTATGAACATCTTTTCTTGCTAGTTAAGTTAGAAAACACAATTTGTAAATTAGGTTTTTACTTTGTATTCTTTTTGCACGGCCCCCTGTAAAGCAGTCTTTGCAGACTGACAGGGCTACCGTGGTTAAATAAATAAAAATGAATGAGTGAATGAAAGAATGAAAGAATGAAAGAATGAAAGAATGAATGAAAGAAACTTGTGTCCTATGAACTGCACTGCACTTGTTGAAACTGTCATTTGATAGCCCGAGGCAATTTTTGCGTTCCATGGCAGTTCCCTGAGGTATTGGGAAACTGGATTAATGAACCAAAGCAGATGTACTGATTTATGAAACCTTGATCAACGCTAACAACCATCATTGCTATTGTTACAATTAGTTTTGTTTTGTATTTGCTTCTACCTAGCATCCGAAATTAATTGTCAAAAACAGCTTATCGAAGCTTATCGAAGCAGTGTTCTGAGTGTTCTAGCAAGCAGCTCTGCAAGGGCGTGGACTCGAATGAACAACCTTCAGTCCTACCACTGGGCCACCCCCCCCCCCCCCATTCCCCCATTCATAATAAGTAAATCATTGTACTAATTCAAAATTATAATCTTGCTTTTCCTAAATAACTTGAAACATGGGATTACATTTGATACGATGGTTTTCAAAATGCTGTCTGTTTCTAAATTCATAACCAACTCAAAGACGGTTTAATAGAAAATTAATTCTTACCATAAAATATGCAAGACCAATCGTCATAAATGTTATTACCAATAATATTTCATATTTGAGTACATAACAGTTAAAGGGAATCTAAGCATATATAAGCCGATGATAAAAATAGCCGTACAAAGACAATAGACCTTGACACTCACCGAACCATTTTTGGGCAACTGATCTATGTCGACAGGAAATACTGATATCTGATTGGCTAGAATTTTACCGCAGGTGGCTTGAGCCATTTTTGTATGTTTACATTCCCTTTAATAATGAATTTTTTTCGCTCTTTCAGACAATTTTCTGAAGGTACAAACTTCAAGAGCTGTAACTGCGCCTCATTGAGCTGTAACTGCGCCTCATTGAGCAAAAGCGAAATCCTACCCACCATACACGATATCGACATGTCTTCACTACACAAAGCAATCATAAACGATAGAATACATCAACTACGGATGTTGCTTACAGTCGGTATGAACGTTGATCTTAGAGATGTACAGGGCCGCACACCATTGATGGTAGCATGCTTCATGACTGATACAAAACGGCGAAAAATCGTATGCGACTTGCTGCTTGCTCGAGGGGCAGATGTTGATCTAATGGACAAATTCAAACGGACTATGTTAATGTATTCTTGCGCAACGAGAAATATATTGCTGCTATGAAAGCTGATCGAATACATAGACACAGATTTGAACAAAACGGATAAAGATGGAAACACGTGTCTTATGTATGCGGCAATTGAAGGAGACGTTGAAGTTATGAAATTGATGCTCGAGCCATTTGAAATGTATGGCATTAGTCTTGATGTGCGAAATAAACGCGGTTTTACCGCATATCTCTTGGCATTGAAGAATGGGAATGTCGAATGCGCGCAGATTCTGCAAGACAAATGGGCATCGACGAAAATATTCGATTTGCAGAACTACTGGGGAGGTAAACAATGGCTTGCATGTCATCATAAGAAGAGCCTCAACCGTGAAAGATTGCAATCTGCACATCATGTGCGATCGAAGTCTGAAAACTTGCGGCGGAATCACAATCATAATCACGGTGTCATGCAAAGACCAAAATCGATGCCCCCGTTACTTGATTATTCAGATTATCACAAAACATATAACTCACAAGTAAATTATCAGAACAAACAGGGGGTACAAAAACGCAAACCAAATTCAGCAGCAACTTCGCTGGGTAGTAATTCATTAGATGATAGGGTTTGCAAAGGTAAGTGGGCGGCCAAAGGACTCAAATTACCGCGGCCAGTGACGGGTAGCTCTGTCAGCAAGACAGTACCTGGAGCAAAGAAGGCTTGGAATGATGAAAACGAGGTTGACGCCTCCTCTGAAAACCAGCAAAGAGACTATGACGTCATCGTACGGCCTCTAACAGGATCTTCTTTTCGATCAGAAGCTTTCACAATTGAGGGCAAGTCTGATTTCGGAGACAGCGTCTCGAATACAACCCGTGACAAACATCGTAATAACCAACAGCAAGAGCAACTGATCAAAATATTCGAGGAATACAGTATAAATCAAGTGCAATTACCACTGGCCACACCAAAACAATATAAGAAAGATCACGAAATGAAACAAAGACTTTTAAAAGCGACTGAAATGCAAAACAGAGAGCAACCACATTTACCAACGTTTAACATCCCGCAGAGGATACGAAGACTGAGCACAGTTCGTGCAAAGATAAATGACATGAAGGCTGAAATGCGGGCCTTAACCGCCTTGAAATCTGGGGGATTTGCTAATAGTTGAAGGCACACAAGGCTGGGTCACGCAAGGGCGCCTACCTTGTATGAATTGGGTTTATTCGCAGTTCTGTTTTCGTGACATAGTACACACAGCAATTGCTGCATTGTAGTCGTTTTATCCGAACCGGGAGACGTAAGATGACGCAAGATAATTTTGTGGTTTCAGATTCAGGTGTTGATGTAATGCGATATCAACAGTTACAGGAGATGACCACAGGGAACCAGACAGCGCGCTTTTTGATTGGTCAACACAGATAGACGCAAAATTTGAAATTTGAAAACCACCGTAAGGAGAGAAAAGCTTACTTTGCTATACTTCTTATGTTATACACGGATTAACAAGACAGCAATTGCTCCGTGTACTATGTCACGAAAACAGTCACACAAGGTAGGCGCCCTTGGCACAGTGATCCAGAATGTCAAAATTAGGGAATAAATGTCAAAAATGAATTTTCGAAAACAAAATTTATTTTCTACTCCCTTAATTAAATACACCCTGCAGATCAATGTACTGAAAAAAATTTCCAAATTGGTCTTCAGGAAACGGAGATATTGATTTTTGAAGTTAGGCCTAATTTTGTTGTTTGTTTACATTACCATTTCCGGAATAATGCCACTTAGATGGCATTTTTCAAGTTCTCGTTTCTCCGCTCAGAAGAGTCAGAAATTGTTCACGTTTATCTCATTTTAAAACCTCTAACTATGAACTTTGAAGTCATTTCAATTCAGTTTTAAAATTTTTTGCTTTTGATGCTTTTTCGGGGAATTCCATAATGGCGCCAGCCTTAGTATTGTATTGGTGCTAAAATTCAACTTTAAAATGCAACACTAAATACAAAAAAATTGCATGATATTGCATCTACCAAAAAAATCTTAAAATTAAGATCCAATTTTGGAGCAAGCTCCTACCAAAGGGCTCGTACCAAATCGTACCCAAAAATTGTTTACGACCATTCGTATTTTTCCAGTGCAACTGTAATTTTTTGCATTTTTACATGACTTTTGACAAAAAATGTTTTAGCGTGAAATTAATCGCTTCCCTACAGTTACATGTGATTCGCACGATCAAACTTCGTGATTCACGTTGTTCCTAGCCTAATTACATTCCTAAAGACCACTTTTTACTGAAAAATAGCTTGTTTCTTATTTTGGCCTCTCAAATAAGTCAACAAATTCTAAATAACCAATTTTTATCAAATTTAATGCTTTGCAATATGGTGCAAATGTTAATTTCCACGAGTCCTCATTGTGTAGACTATGTCTAGTCACTGTAAAGCCCCTTACTGATTTATATACATTTTTCTGACACGAAATATGCAAAAAACTTGAAAAACGACGGTCCAAATTGAAAAATACGAATGGTCGTAAACAAAATTTTGGTGCGATTTGGCACGAGCCCTTTGGTAGAAACTTGCTCGAAAAGTGGCTTTTAATTTTAAGATTTTTTTGGTAGATGCAATATTATGCAATTTTTTTTTATTTAGTGTTGCATTTTGAAGTTAGATTTTAGCACCAATACAATACTAAGGCTGGCGCCATTATGGAATTCCCTGAAAAACCATCAAAATCGAAATATTTTAAAACTGAACGAAATGACTTCAAAGTACATTGTTAGAGGTTTAAAATGAGATAAACCTGAACAATTTCTGACTCTTCTGAGCGGAGAAACGAGAACTTGAAAAATGCCATCTAAGTGGCACAATTCCGGAAATGGTAATGTAAACAAACAACAAATTAGGCCTAACTTCAAAAATCAATATCTCCGTTGCCTGAAGAGCAATTTGGAAATTTTTTTCAGTATATTGATCTGCAAGCTGTATTTAATTAAGGCGGTATGAAATAAATTTGGTTTTCGAAAATTCATTTTTGGACATTTATTCCCTTGCTGGGATCACTGTGCGTCGCCTCGCTGTTCAAAGCCCACTGATCTGAGGTGAAGCCTTGAGTGTGACAACACAACAACATAAAACATGGCCGCCAACTAAATACCTACTGCGGCTGCGCACGACCGACAACTTTTGCTGAACCAGGCCTCATGCCAAACACGGTCAAGATTCTGGTCGACAGATCTCCCCAACAAAAACCATAAACAGAAATGTGTGCAAGTGGCAGAAATNATATTTTAAAACTGAACGAAATGACTTCAAAGTACATTGTTAGAGGTTTAAAATGAGATAAACCTGAACAATTTCTGACTCTTCTGAGCGGAGAAACGAGAACTTGAAAAATGCCATCTAAGTGGCACAATTCCGGAAATGGTAATGTAAACAAACAACAAATTAGGCCTAACTTCAAAAATCAATATCTCCGTTGCCTGAAGAGCAATTTGGAAATTTTTTTCAGTATATTGATCTGCAAGCTGTATTTAATTAAGGCGGTATGAAATAAATTTGGTTTTCGAAAATTCATTTTTGGACATTTATTCCCTTGCTGGGATCACTGTGCTTGGGTCACGTGATTAATTTCAATATTTTACCGCTCTTTTTTGCTTACGTTTTTAATGGACCTAGTAACGTAGCCAAAGTTACAGGCAGTGCAGAAAACTGTCGAGGATTGCCTTACCTGCCTTAAAGACACTTGGTATGTGGTTCAGTTGGATGGTAGAAGATTTGAAGGTTCAGTTACATAGGGAATATACTAGGGAATATAGAAGTTTCTATGATGGCTGGTGGGTTTTTGTCCCTGTTGCGTCTTGTTCACACAACTTTGTTTCGGTTTCCTGAACCTAATTGAATTAAATTTCCAAGCATCGGATTTTAAACGTGACCCATCCGTGTGCGCCTTTGAGGACCTGATTTGGGGGAGGGATGGAGCAATCCTATTTTGGGTTATTTACTGAATTACTTTTCACATTTCATTTTTCAAACAATAGCCCAGTACATTACTATGATTGATCGTTTTTTAGAACCCTTTAGTATTTAATGAGGCAATGATAATTTTTGCGATATAATAAGCACAGACTATGATTCTTTTCTTTCTAGTTATCATTACTACTACCTCAATCGCTACCTCCCTTACCGCTCAAACTAAGACTTATAATATTACAGCTCAAAAATAGCACTTCATCAGATAGACTTATGATGGGAGCCTTTGTATTCACTGCTACCATTTAGATCTCCATCAAATCTGTTCATTCATACAAGCAGCTCAGTTTGAAGCCAAAACCATCCAATCAACGCAGAAAACTGAGGTAGTCAGCCTATTCACCAGGTACACTTTTGAACCTCGACAGAAAACAAGGCCGTTGAGCATTCGATTGATGAAGGATGAAGTGAAACTATTCGGTTTAGAATTACTTCTTCGACCAAGTTCGACTGCAGGTTCGACTGATTGCCGTGGAAACAAGATCGCGGAAGCAAAGTCAAGTCCTGTTTTGAGCTGAAGATGAGTCCTAGTTTGAGCATCGACTTCCAAAACTGTAACTGCGCCTCGTTGAGCTAAAGTGAAGACCTACACGCCATACATGATATCGACATGTCTTTACTACACACAGCAATCATAAATGACAGAATACATCAACTACGGATGTCGCTTACAGTCGGTATGAAGGTTGATATCAAAGATGCACAGGGTCGCACACCATTGATGGTAGCATGCTTCATGACTAATAAAAAACGGCGACAAATCGCATGCGACTTGCTGCTTTTTCATGGGGCGAATGTTGATTTATTGGACAAGTTCAAACGAACAATTTTTATGTACGCTTGCGCAACAAGAAATATATTCCTGCTTCGAGCGCTGCTTGAATACATAGACAAAGATTTAAACAAGACAGATCAAGATGGAAACACGTGTCTTATGTATGCGGCAATTGAAGGAGACGTTGAAGTTATGAAATTGATACTCGAGCCATTTGAAATGTATGGCATTAGTCTTGACGTGCGGAATAAACGCGACTTTACGGCATATCTTTTGGCATTGAAGAATGGGAATGTCGAATGCGCGCAGATTCTGAAAGACAAAGGGGCATCAACTAACATATTCGATTTAGAGAACTATTGGGGAGGTAAAGAATGGCTTGCATCTCATTATAAGAAGAGACTCAACCGTGAAAGTTTGCAATCTGCGCATCACGTGCGATCGAAATCTGAAAACATGCAGCGGAGAAAAGACAATCACCATCACGTTGTCATGCAAAGACCAAAATCAATGCCCCCGTTACTTGATTATTCAGATTATTACGAAACACAAAACTCACAAGCAACATATCAGAAGAAACAGGGGGTAAAAAGAAGCAAACCAAATTTAGTGGCAACTTCGCTGGTTACTACTGCACTAGATGATAGGTCGGGGGAATACAAAAGAAAAGTGGCGGCCAAGGGGCTCAAATTACAACGGCCAATGACGGGTAGCTCTGTCAGCAAGACAGTACCTAGAGCAAAGATTGCTTGGAATGATGAAAACGAGGTTGACGTCTCTTTTGAAAACCAAAAAGAAGAGGTTGGAGACTATGACGTCATCGTACGGCCTCTGACAGGATGTTCGTTTCGATCAGAGACTATCATAATAGAGGGAAGGTCTGATTTTGGAGATAGTGTTTCGACTTCAACCGGTGACAAACAATGCAGAAAACAACATCAAGAACAACTGATCCAACTGTTTGAGGAATACAGCTTAAATCAAGTGCCTATACCACCGGAGACACCAAAACAACACAAGGAAGACGATATGGAAGACGATAAGGAAGACGATGGGAAAGACGATAGTAAAGACAGTAGAGTTAGAAAAATGCAGCACAGAGAGCACACAATATTATCAACGGGGAGCATATCGCATAAGAAACGAAGATCGAGCGCATCTCCTTCGAAGATGAATGACGTGAAACATGAAAAGCGGATCTCCCCTAACTTGAAATCTAAAAAGGCCGGGAAAATTGCTGATAGTTAAGGACCTGATTTAGGGAGAGATGGATTAATTGCATTTTAGGTTTTTTACTGAATCACTTTTCCGATTTTATTTTTCAAACAATAGCCCAGTACATTATTACTATGATTGATCGTTTTTTAAGAACTCTTTAGCATTTAAAATGAATGACCTGATATTTAAAGATGAGATCTCTTAGGTCTACAGGGTGGTGTCTCAAAAAATTGTGCCCCGTTTGTGCTGCTCTTGTGGAGGAGATTTAACTGATATTGCCCCGTTCCTTATATAGTTGCATAGGATAGGCTTCAACTTGGAGTTTGAGACCTTGTTTGAATCAATCATACATATGGTCGTTGATCTATGGCACTAGACTGACGACACATGATTCCTTGCATTCGTTCAATGTTTTTAATTGGATGCGCCCTAAATGCGGCGCATTAGGCCATTTTAGTCTCTGTTTTGAAGCTGTATTGTCATGAGTCTCAGTTTGAAGCCATAATATCATTCAATTCAATGCGGAAAACTGAGACTCATGTAATCAGTCTACTATGGCACAAGAAAGTGAAAATAAGTGGTTGCTTCAAAACAGCACTCCCTTTGTTCTCCTAAAATATCAAAATCAAGTAAATATTGCAAGAATGAGTTGTAGCGTTGTATTTGAAGTTTTTACACTTGAAAAAGGGCAATACAGCTTTTTATTGATAACGCAACACTATTAACGCTTTATCGAATGAAGAAAAAAATCGAATACAGCGCTAGAACCCTTCCTTGCAATATTTACTTGATTTTGACATTGCAGGAGAACAAAGGAAGTGCTGTTTTGAAGCAACTATGACTTTCTTGTGCCATAAATCAGCAACCACTTATCAGATTACTCAAAAAAATCCTCAAACTCTAAGTTGAAGCCTATATGCTATGCAGCTGTATAAAAAACGGGATAATTGACGTTATAGCCCTTCCACAACAGCCGCACAAATGGGGCTCAATTGTTTTGGGACACCCAGTATAAATAGCCCATTGTATTTGATAATCTTGACCCGTGCACCAACAAAACAAAGCCAATCAAACAATGGCATGTGTGTAAGGTTTCTATTGTCCTATCTAAAGGCAATGCAATTTAGCTCAGGTCATTCACTTTAATGCGGCATTGGCATCTTGTTGCCTTATAACACGCAGCGCATTTCTTACAAATAGGTAGTCTTAAAATATATTTTGTAAATACTGTAGTACCGGGTGAGTCAAAAATGTATCCACTGTTTGGAAAATAGTACAGGAAAAGCAATGCAACCAATTGGTAAAATTTAAAAGCCATCATCTTACTGACGCCATAATTTAATTATCGAGATTTGTCTCATAATTTTAGGTGGATTATTACCTTTTAAAATCATCAAAAAAGCCCTATTTTGCGATAGCCCAAACACAGCTAAAAATGGCCTGTTCACTATCACGTAGACTTTGATGGGAAAGGATGGTTACATTTCAACAGTTTCTGTATCACTAGAAAGCAATGCCTGAGCTAAGAAATACATTATGTTATTATTTTAATCGTTGAAAAATGGATCAAATTGAGCAAGCCACTTATAGTTTCAGCTAAGTCCACGGAAGCTATTTTCAGGAATTCTTCATTTGGGATTAAAGGGAATCTAAGCATATAAAAGTGGCTCAAGCCGCGGTCAAATTTTAGCCTATCAGATATCAGTATTTCCTGTTGACGTAGGTCAGTTACCCAATATGGTTCGGCGCATGCCACGGCCAATTGTTTTTGCATGGCTATTTTTACCAAAGGCTTATATATGCTTAGATTCCCTTTAAGATAATGCAATTTGAATTATGAATACATTCTTAATAGTTAAACCCCCAGTCAGGCAACTGCATCGTGATTTTCAAATCGGTGTTGTAGCTTTTTTAGTACGAATTTTCAAAGAGTGGATACATTTTTGTGGCACACCCAGTACAAGGTATACGTTTGAACTATTTCATTTTAAAACAATATCCTAGTATGATTGATTGATATATTGATTGATGATTTATTAATTGATTGATTGTTGATTGATCGTTTTTTAGACCCCTTTAGTATTTGATGTGGCAATGGTATCTTGTTCTCATATAACACGCAGTGCATATTTACAAATAATGGTATTGTTTGATTATATTTTGTAAATTTTGTAATACATCGACCGAATAGAAAGAAATCATACAAGTTTGTTGATAACTTACCAAATAAAATTCTCTCTTGTGTTTTCTTGGGTATCTGTGTACTGAACTGAGTTTGTACTGAAAAAGGATAAGATAGGTCATAACTATAACCACGGGCAGTTCGGACACTATTTTTTGTGTTACTATGAAATAACTATGAAAAAATATGATTTTACTCACTCAAATATTGTGTGCTTCCCCTTCGTGTCTTTAGGCTCTCAGCTCAACTTTCGAATTGTGCACAAACCAACCACCAGGCAACAGCAACATTCTGCCTCCCAACCTAGCTCAAACGAAAATCCTTGGGAGAAGGAATGTTCTTGTTGCTTGGCGGTTAGTTTATTCGTGATTCGAAAATTGGGCTGAAGGCCTAAAGACACGAAGGAGAAGCACAAAATATTTGGGTGAATAAAATCATACTGTTTCATAGTTATTTAATAGTAGCAGTAACACACAACAATAAACCATGACGCAGTCGCATGCCAAGACGCTGTTCGCATTGCATCTCGGGATGGCATGGGGATTTCGAATTTGAGTTCGAGGTTGTGGAAGCTAGTGTTTTCGCACGTAAACAAGACCCCATACAATCCCATCATGCATTGGGTTGAGCGCCTTCGCATTCGACTGCAGAATGGTCTATAGTGTCCGAACTGCCCATGCTATAGCAAGAAACTTCGACACAAAAAAACAGCAACAATCTATCAATAATTAATGACACAAAAAACATACATTGATAAGAAATGACATCAATCATCATCGAAATATTTGTTACTTACTGGAAAAGGGTTCAAAAGTCGGCCAAATTCTGTACAAAAAATATTTGTGCTTAAGAAAGTTTGTCAACCTTTCAGAATCATTCAAATTATAAATCGCTACAGATCCTTTACACAAAGTTTTGTTACACTGAAACAAAAGCACCCAAACGAGGCAATCGGGTTTCCATTCAAAGCGCAAAGCAAAATAAGCAAATGATTACCAAACAGGCTAGCCAATTAGACTCATTACAAGCACAGTTTTGCTCCTTGCCTGAACTGATATACCGCTGCAACTACCTCACTGTGAAGTGACAATAACAACATCAATTCAAGGGACTTTTTAGACTCATTCCAAAGTCTCTTATTTCGCTTCTCTAATGATGTTTCGCTACAACAGATTCAACTGAAGCGATAACAACAACAACAACAACAACGAGCGATAGTTAGAGTGACTTATGTAATGAGTCTAGGGAATTTTATGGCGAATGGCGAATCTACAAGCCAATCAAGCTTTTTCATCAATATTACGTCACAATGGTTTCTTGATTCAATAGTGTGGTATCAAAATGAAGCAAGGTTCCGTGATAATTGGCAGATCAAACGTTTACGATAGCAATCATCGAAGGTGGAAACTATAAACTGGGAATAACTTTTTGGTGTGTAGAGCGATTAAGCCTCTTTTCAACAGTATTTCCATTACAGAGCTGACTGCAAAGGTAAGCATACTTCCCTCGTGTTCTTTAACGAGAAACTTTCGTCCTATGAACTGCACTGCACCACTGCAAGTGGGGTGAGTGGCCGAGCGGCTTGTACTGTTCCCGTAAGGAAACTGAAGTTAAGCTTGGTCGAATGAGGTCAAACTTTGGATGGGCGACCTTCCAGATGCCTGACCAAACAACTCACTTCCCCGTCCTTCGGAAGGGACGTTAAACTAGGAGTACCATGCCTGAATGCGGCATGCACTGCTCATAGTAGGTCTACATTACCAGTAATATAGCTACATATCTTTTCAGTTTTATTTTTTTATTTATTTATTTATTTTAAACATATTTACCCTGGGATACAATTCAGTTAAGTAATTAAGCAACTGCTTTCCAATTGTCCCAGCAACAAAACAAAAATAGCTAATAAACCTAAAGATACAAACCTATTTACACAAATTTCATATAAAATAGCTACTAAATGTGAAAAAGAAAATAAAGATAATACTTTCGATACAGATCAGCTTTCCTTGAATATTCTCAATTCAAAGCCTTGAGTTTCGTTTTGAATGACTGAATCGAAGGGGCTAATTTCATTTCCGAGTTGAGTTTATTCCATGCATTGGCTCCAAGAAACGCAAATGATTTTTGGCCATAAGATGTTCTCATTTTTGGTACAGCAAGATTGCATTTGGTATTGCGTAAAACCCTGGTATGAACATCAGACAATCTGGAGAAAATGTTACCTAGGTTTTCAGGTGCAAGGTCATTTAAAGATTTATATACCATTGTACATGTTTCTCGATTGATCAGTTTATCAATTGACGGCCAGCCAAGCCGCTGCAATAGAGGAGCAGCTGGAGTGTCAAAAGGGCTACTTGTAACAATTCTAGCAGCTCTGTTCTGTAATTTCTGCAAGGTTTTCAATTTAGTTGCCCCGCAACATCCCCAAACAGAGCAACAATAACTGAAATGTGGTTGGACAATACTAAGATACATATTCCTTAATGTATCCTCTTGCACAAAGTGTTTTGCGTACTTCAAAAGTCCTATAGCTCTAGAGATCTTCTTCTGTGTACATTTTACAGTGCTCTTCCATTTTAGATTGTCATCGATCATAAGACCAAGATATTTAGTTTCCTTCACAAGATCGATATCATTACCATTTACTCGAAAATGAGGAATCGGTACCGTTGGTGTATCAATTTTCTTCAACTTTTGCGACGATCCTATTATCATGGCCTGTGTCTTGACAACATTCAAGGAAAGCTTGTTACCCTGTAACCATTTCTCAAGGCAGGCAAGTTCAGCATTGACAACAGCATCAATCTCTTCTATATTATCAGAAGAGAACGAAATTGCTGTATCATCCGCATACATTGTTGCTTTTGCCCTTTTTAATGCAAAAGGTAGGTCATTGATGTAAATCAAAAATAGAAGCGGTCCAAGGCAAGAACCTTGAGGTACCCCTATTTTGATTTCAGCAGGATCGGAGCTGACGCCGTGCTACTTAAGATAAAGTCTACTTAAGATAAAGTAATGATGATGATAATCATGACGATAATGATGATAATCATGATGAAACTGTCTTTTCATAGCTCATGGTGATGTTTGCATTCCGGTATTTCCCTGAGTAAGCCTATTGGGACACTGAATTAATGACACAAAGCAGTTACGCTGTATTAAAATCTCGCTAAAGGCTGATTTCCAGTCAGTGGAATTTTCCAAGCGGGCGGGAATTCTATTGTCTACAAGAGAAAATGTCCCTCTGGAGTTGAATAGAAACTTACGGCTGAGCGAGCTTTATTGTGTAAAATTCCACCGGCTCGAAAATTCCATTGACTGGAAATCAGCCTTTCTTGATGTCACAGCGAGAGGACCAACTATAAGAAATACTGCAGTCTTTTTGTAGCTTCGTTTCTACCTAGCATACGAAGTTAGGTTTTATGAACACTGAAAACCTAAGCTTATTGAAGCAGTATCCTAGTCGGTCCTCTCGATGTGATCACACCTCATGATTCTTTAAGCATGGAATTACAGAGTTTGCGATTCTCCTCCCTCTACGTAGCAGGTTTGACAGGGCGGGGACTCGAACCACCAACCTTCAGATTGGTAAGTCAAGCTTGCTACCACGTAAAAATTAAGTAAATAATAACAATAATAAAAAATAATGATAATGATAATACCCCGCATAAATAATAAGTAAATCATGGCAATGCGTTTCCTAAATAACTTGAGACATGGGATTACATTTGATACCATGGTTTTAAAAATGCTGTCAATTTCTAAATTCATAATTAACTCAAAGGAGCTTTATTAGAAAATTAATTCTTACAATAAAATATGCAAAACCAATAATCATAGCTATGATTACCAATATTCTTTCATATTTGTGCACATGATAATTAGTAATAAATCTATTTCATTCTTTCACACAGTTTTCAGAGGGTACAATCACCGAGATAACCATCCGTGGGGAATCATCGACTTCAAGAACTGTAACTGCGCCTCGTCGAGCTAAAGTGAAATCCTACACCCCATACACGATATCGGCATGTCTTCACTACACACAGCAATCATAAATGACAGAGTAAATCAAATACGGTTGTTGCTTACAGTCGGTATGAAGGTTGATATCAAAGATGCACAGGGTCGCACACCATTGATGGTAGCATGCTTCATGACTAATAAAAAACGGCGAGAAATCGTATGCGACTTGCTGCTTGCTGGTGGGGCAAATGTGGATCTAATGGATAAGTTCAAACGAACAATTTTTATGTACGCTTGCGCAACAAGAAATATATTCCTGCTTCGAGAACTGCTTGAATACATAGACACAGATTTGAACAAAACGGATAACGATGGCAATACGTGTCTAATGTATGCGGCAATTGAAGGAGACGTTGGAGTTGTGAAATTGATGCTCGAGCCATTTGAAATGTATGGCATTAGTCTCGACGAGCGGAATAAACGCGGTTTTACCGCATATCTCTTGGCATTGAAGAATGGGAATGTCGAATGCGCGCAGATTTTGCAAAACAAAGGGGCATCAACTAATGTATTAGATTTAGAGAACCACTGGGGAGGTAAACAATGGCTTGCATCTCATTATAAGAAGAGACTCAGCCGTGAAAGCTTGCAATCTGTGCATCATGTGCGATCGAAATCTGAAAACATGCAGCGGAGAAAAGACAATCACCATCACGTTGTCATGCAAAGACCAAAATCGATGCCCCCGTTACTTGATTATTCAAATTATCACGAAACACATAACTCGCCAGCAAGTTGTCAAAACAAACAGGGGGTAAGAAATAGCAAACCAAATTCAGCGGCAACTTCGCTGGTTACTACTTCATTAGATGATCGGTCACGGGAATCCAAAAGTAAGGTGGCGGCCAAGGGGCTCAAACTATCACGGCCAGTGACGGGTAGCTATGTCAGCAAGACACTACCTAGAGCAAAGAAGGCTTGGAATGATAAAAACGAGGTTAATGCCCCCTCTGAAAACCAGGAAAAAGAGATTGGAGACTATGACGTCATCGTACGGCCTCTGACAGGATGTTCGTTTCGATCAGAGGCTATCACAATTGATGGGAAGTCTGATTTCGGAGACAGCGTCTCGATTTCAACTCGTGACAAACATCGCAATAACCGACAGCAAGAGCAACTGATCAAATTATTCGAACAATACAGCATGAATCAAGTGCAATTACCACAGGCAACACCAAAACAACCTAAGGTAGAGGTGTCAGGTGACACGAAGCAACGACTCTCGAAAACATTCAAGAGAGAATCAACGCTTAGCGGCCTCCAGAGGAAACGAAGAATGAGCATGAGCACATCTACATCTGGTACAAAGATAAATGACAAGTTTAAAATGCGGGCCTTATCCGCGTTGAAATCTATGAAAAGCATAGGGAAAATTATTTGAGGACCTGATAAAGGGGAGGGATGGAACTGATTTAGGGGAGGGATATAGCAATTTTAGTTTGGGTTATTTAGTGATTACTATTCAGATTTCATTTTTAAGCAATAGCCTAGTATGATTGATTGATTGATTGATGATTGGATGATTGATTAATTGATTGATTGATGATTGATCGTTTTTAGAACCCTTTAGTATTTGATGCGGCAATGGCATCTTGATGTCATATAAAATACAGTGCATATACAATTAGGTATTCTTGGATTATATTTTATGAATATTGAAATATAGACTAGTGTACGGTTCAAGAGGGCAAAACTATCTAAGGAAAACAGGCATCAGTTTGGTCTTTTGCGCTTTTTAATTTTCTTTTCAATGCTGACTGGTTTCGTGCACTAGGGCATCTTAAAAGCAAATGATTAATTTCAGGTATCAACCTCTATTTATACTATATTGTATGTCCATATGAGATTGATTAGGTTAAACATATCGTTTTTGTCCTTTTAAGGGACAAAATGTTCTTGTTGTTGTTCTTGTAAATACTGCAAAATATATGGACAGAACATGGGCGTTAAGAAACGCGGTAGTTATTCCTACAAAATCTTTTTCCTCCCTGTGTCCTTATGTCCGTGAAGGTTGTTCAGTCACTCAAATCAGAACACAAGGAAACAAGGAAAACCAGGCACAGCAACAACAACCTTCACGGGCAAAGGGACACAGGAGGAATGGGCATAGGGACACAGGGAGGAAAAAAATTTTGTAGGAATAACTACCGCGTTTCTTAACGCCCATGGACAGAATAGAAAGAAATCAAGCGTTTGTTGATAACTTACCAAATAAAATTCTCTCTTGTGTTTTCTAAGGAATCCTTGTACTGAAAAAGGATAAGATAGATCATAACTACAACATGAAAATTCAATACATAAACACAACAATGATACACAAAAACATACTGGGGTACCTGAAAAAACAATGTCCCTTTGTTTGAAAAATCATTGCTACAGAAGTACTTGCACTATAATCGTACAAATTGAATTTTCTAATAGCTAAAAGATTCGAGTATTTTCTTAGAGACTTTGGTAATTTTCAAATAAATAGTCTCTTGGTAAAATCGAAATTTCAAAAATCTATCTTGAAGAACAGCCGGAAATGGCCTAAAGTGCACAATCAAATCTTTTAGATACTTTGAAATCCTCTTGACAATTAGCATAACAAATAAAACGATAACCTGAAACCGAAATTGAACTTGAAAACGAAATCGAAAAAGAACATTTTATCCACCTATTGCTCTGAAAAAGTGAGTATTAAAACAATTANAATTCAATACATAAACACAACAATGATACACAAAAACATACTGGGGTACCTGAAAAAACAATGTCCCTTTGTTTGAAAAATCATTGCTACAGAAGTACTTGCACTATAATCGTACAAATTGAATTTTCTAATAGCTAAAAGATTCGAGTATTTTCTTAGAGACTTTGGTAATTTTCAAATAAATAGTCTCTTGGTAAAATCGAAATTTCAAAAATCTATCTTGAAGAACAGCCGGAAATGGCCTAAAGTGCACAATCAAATCTTTTAGATACTTTGAAATCCTCTTGACAATTAGCATAACAAATAAAACGATAACCTGAAACCGAAATTGAACTTGAAAACGAAATCGAAAAAGAACATTTTATCCACCTATTGCTCTGAAAAAGTGAGTATTAAAACAATTAAGAATGACAAGTTGCGTTTTTTTTTTAATTTCGAGATGCGTTTGCTCGTGTGTTTTAAGCCATTTCCGGCAGTCCTGCAAGATAGATTTTTCAAATCTTTTTGGATTAAACAACGGATTACTACTTTGAAAATTACCAAAAAATAAAAAATAAATTGTTTAGCTATTAAAAAAATCAATTTTGATGAATATAGCTCAAGTACATTTGCTGTGATAATTTTTCAAATAGGGGGCAGTTTTTTAGTCACCTGGTACATTATTATTTCAGTCATTAATCAATCTGGTAAAAAGCGTACGGCGTTTGATAAAATATCGCTCCCTGAATATCAAAGCAATAATATTGAAAAATGTCTCGTTTTATAGCCAATATGCTCAATTAGATGTATAAATGTACCCGGCTTGCAGAAAGCCCCTTTCAAAAACCTGCAAAAACCAGTGAAAACGATGATCAAAATTTCGTCGCCGCGAAACATAGGTAAAAAACTCAGTGGTTGTACACGTGAAAAGGGGTTGACAAAAATGAAATGAATTTATGTCGAAAGAAGAGGGATACATCTAAATATTCGCTGCCTAAGTTTTATTTATTTTATTCAGAAGCCGAGCAATAAATGTTTGCATTACAAACAAAAACTTGTGAGATTTGTCAGACTTACATTGCAGCTTCCGATTTAAATAAATGAAAAAAGGCCGCAGATAGGTTGATATATCCTTCTTATTTCATTATATACTCACTGTTTATCTTACGATCTCTTTTTCGCGTGCATAACGACTTGAGTTAGCAACCTATGTTTCAAGGTAACGCTTAGACTCAATACATGTCGTAGTTTCGCTCTTTGGCTGAACTGATAACGCTACAACTACACTGCAGCGACAACAACAACAGCAATTCAATTCAATGAGATGAGATGAGCGTAAGTTGAGGGCCTTATGCAGTGAGGCTAGGTAAAGCTTGCAGTCTGCTATGTCTACATCCTTGGCTTGATTATTCGACCGTTGAAATCCCTTTGTCTACGATCGCTAATCGCTTTCAAATAGCGTGTCAGTCAAAGAAAACTGATGCTATGCTATTATTACAAAATTTGCCCTTGTTTTAGTGGTGTCTAAAATGCTGGAAAAACACCTTCGGAGAAGTGATTAAAAAGCAGATTTCAGTATGTGGCGAAGAGCTTTCTGCTCAGAAGCCGTCTTTATGATAAGGATAGCTTGAAAAACGTCACCATGACGTCATGAATTCATGACATCAAAAACGTCACGAATTCTTTTCAAAAAATTTTTAAATAACTAAGGTCTAAAAAATCTACAAAGTAGAAGTACTGTATAGCAAAGAGCATGGATGAATTTTGTGAAACAAAATATTCAGTTCACCGATATAACAAAGCGGTTTGCTTTTCCGAAGAAAATATTTCACACCTTCAGCGCAGTCGACCATGGTATTTTGCTCTGTTTTGATTTGATTGAGTGCACCCAGAGGTGTGAAGTCTATTCTTTAGAAAGGCAAATTGCTTTGTGATGTCGTAGAGCTGAATCTCTTGTTTTACCAAATTCACCCTAGCTATAGCAAAGTACCCGATGAGTCAGAAAAATGTATCCATTCTTGTAAAATCGTAATACAAAAACTATAACATCAATTTGAAAAATTACAACACCGTTGCCTAACTGAGGGTTTAATTGAATTTCGAGAAATTATTCACAATTCACAATCTTAATCTTAATCTTAAATGAAGACTTCCTGAACGGATTTCAACAGCCTCTTTTTGGGTCATGGGAACGAGGTTGTTCCTGAACACTATCTTCCGTTGGCTTTTCCTAAAACTCTAAGTGATTGGTTCAATTTGATCAATGTTTCCACAATTAAATGGTAAAATAATGTTTTATGTCAGGCATATTGCTTTTTTAATGATACGGAAACTGTTGAAATGTAATTTTGCTTTCCCATCAATGCCGGGCATCAAAAAGTCACATCATAGCGAACAGGCCATTTTTAGCTGGTTTTGGGCATATGAAGAAATAAGACTTTTGGCTAATTCCTAATTTCAGAAGGAAATAATGCACCTAAAATTATGAGAAAAATCTTGAAAATTAAGTTGAAGCCTCAGTAAGATCACGGAAATAAAATCTTAAAAATTGGTTGCATTGTACGATTTTTTTTTAAATGGATACATTTTTCTGACCCACCCGGTATATAACGTTCCTTATAAGTCATTCAATCCAAAGAAATATGTAATATGCATTTACCTTAATGCTAAAATAACAATTTTCAGTGTCTCCTCCACCTTTCTGGGTTTATGTCTTCTTTAGCAACATAACTGGATTCCGCACTGTTTTCTAAAAGAAAGAGGTTCAAAAATCAATATTCTGTCCGATAAATTGATAACTAATGAATTGCTAACTAAGGTCAAGTTGAAGTGAAGTTGCGGTTTTTAGCGCCAAGCGCTGGGATCGCAGAAGTAGAGAAGACCTAACCTAATCCGCGACACCTTACGCTGAAGTGGTGGGGCTCGAACCCTGTCCGTCTGACTGTTCTGGCTGCAAAGTCAGAGGATTTCACCACTGCGCCACAACATCTTCAACTAAAGAAACAAACAAAATGGAGTCACTTGTCACCAGAGTTTAAACATAACATTGGGAGAACTGAACGAACCAATGTAAACTGAACATCGTCATCATCATCATCATCATCATCATCATCATCATCATCATCATCATCATCATCATCATCATCATCATCATCATCATCATCATCATCATCATCATCATCATCATCATCATCATCATCATCATTATCACTATCATCATCATCAACTAATAAAACTTACTTTTGCAGGAGTATAGGTTAACAAACAAAAATATAGAAAATTAGCGAACGAAATTTAACCAATAAATCCGAAACAAATAACGAAATTGACAATACCGGGTGCACCAAAAGAACTTCACACGTTTGCAAATTCGTTATAAGGAGAATACCTGATATGTTGGATGGAATTGGGTTAAAAAATGATCTTTACAAATGTATTAGATCATATATGTTACTGTTTTTACAAAGATGTGATTCTTAAAGTGAATGACCTGAGCTATAAGGCGCCCGTCTATAAATAGGATAAAGAAAAACCAAAACACTCCATTGTTTTCTTTGGCTTTGCTTTCTTTGCCCACTTGCTGGATTATCAAATACAATAGGTTATTTATAAACCTATGAGATCTCATCTTTTAACTCAGGTTATTCCCTTTAACTCTTGAGGGAGATGAATGCGTTGAGCGAGGGGATAATTTATAATTCTGGTCAACGGTGTTAGGCTTCTTTCCACGCATGTCAAAGTAGCTGATCTTTTGCAAATCAAATTTTTCCTATATTTCCAATACTAAAAAAATAGAACAAAAATCACACAAACAAATACTTCAGCCTTTCGGGTATCAACCAAAATTTGATTCGTTCTAATTCATCAAGTATTCTCCGTATAGAGTTGCAAAAAGTCCCTGATGTTCCTCCAAACTGGAATTCAAGGTCTCGACCTTTCTCGCTTAAAATGTTTGTAAAATAACGAAAAAAGGACCTTTGTACATCAAGAAAGGTATTGATTGATCTTCCCATGATGTATCATCAGGACCGCTACGTGGCTTGAAAAGTATGGCCCAAAATTTAGAAAGAGCAATTAAAGAAATTGTTCGCAATCCCACTAAAAAATTAACCCAAACAATTTTTAGATGGCATTTTTCAATAATATCAGTGGATCGTAAATAGGGAAATAGATGTTGACATCTAAGTTAGCCCTTTCACTATAAAAATGGCATATGGTACGATCATACTGGTAGAAGATTCGTAATTGCACAGTTTTCCAAACGCCTATACTTTTTTACTCACCCGGTAGCGGTCAGAAGCTTTCTGTCAACCGATATCGGAAGTTCATTTCATTGCTATCGGTTAAACCGTTGTAAATTTATATGGATGATCTTGAATCAAAGCTTTCCTGGTAAAGCTTGAAAAAGGATAAAAAGTTGCCCAAATTGTGTGCAAACAAAGGTTTGTCAAACTTTTAGAATCATTCAAATTATAACTCGCTAAAGAACCTTTGCTAAAACTTTTGTTGCACAGAAACAAAAGCACCCAAACGAGGTCAATCGGGTTTCGATTCAAATCAAAGCAAAATAAGCCAATGATAACCAAAAATGCTAGCCAATTAGACTCATTACAAGCGCAGTTTTGCTCTTTCCCTGAACTGATATACCAATACAAGTACCTCACTAACGCGACAGCAACAACATCAATTCAATTCAATTCAATGCGCGTAAGTGAAAGGACTTTTATGGTGAGTATCAAGAGTTTTCGTCGATATTACGTCACAATGGTTTCGTTATTTAATAACGTGCTCACAAAATGAAGCGAAGTTCGGTGATGATTGGCAAAACAAAAGTTTACGGTAACAATCATTGAAGATGGAAACTATAAACTGGGAATAACATCAGTCAGGTAAGTTTCTAAATCTAATTGAACGTGCCAGCTATTAAACGATATATTTTCCAATATTATTGATGTGATATTCAGGGAAAAGTAGCCTTTCAAACAGCATACGCTATTATTAACCGAACCGGTACCTCGGTAGTATTTTTGCTGTTTTTATCAACATCGGAAATTGAAGTGAATAAGGATTTAGTGATACCAGTCAGATCTAAAACCCAACGAAAATCATCCAAAACAAAGAATCGATTTGATCAGTCGGGGCTGTTTACGAAATGGTTGATCAGTTGTCCATCCGACATTTAAACTATAGGGAAACAATTAAGTGTTATGCATATTGCAAATAGCCAAGTTTTCTAAGCGGAATCAGGTTCAGCCACATCTAGCTGTACAACAAGACTATGCGGTTGATACTTTGGCCTTAATAAAGAGAACCAAGTCTATGTCGCACAGTGGGCCAGATTACGACTTTCTTGGACAAAAATAATTGAAGGCATAAAATGGTGCAGAATGCTGCAAAACTTGAAACTTAAAAGCAGAAAAACGTTCAAGACAAAATTTATTTGCAACTTGTGTATGGTTACCAATGTTTCACATTTATGGCGCAGAGTAACACAGTATACAATACCATTTAAATCCGATTTATTCATCAAACTTTTCACAAACGCTTTGATTACCTATTCTGCAATTTCAGTTAGAAATATTGTCTGAGATAACATCTGATTATTACCCATAACAGAAGAAAGCAGAATTAACTGTGAATTTATGGGCTGAAAATCATTATAAAAAAGGACAGCTCTGAAATAGATTTGACATGAAACAAATGAATAGAAATAGGCATCGATTTGACACTTATTCCGCCGTGTTCTGTTACTTATGCACTTCAATTATGCCGTGAAAATAATTTTTCCTGGAAGGTCCACGGCACCTCTCGGCAGCCAAATGTACATCAAAAGGTTAGAGGATGCTTTTGCGCTTGTAAATATGCAAAAAAGATGTTTGGCGTTAGCAAGGGAGATTTTGAACGGGGCTTTAAAACATAGCATACAGATTGCAAAAACATTTTACCAGAGTTCTTNATTGAAGGCATAAAATGGTGCAGAATGCTGCAAAACTTGAAACTTAAAAGCAGAAAAACGTTCAAGACAAAATTTATTTGCAACTTGTGTATGGTTACCAATGTTTCACATTTATGGTGCAGAGTAACACAGTATACAATACCATTTAAATCCCATTTATTCATCAAACTTTTTAGAAACGCTTTGATTACCTATTCTGCAATTTCAGTTAGAAATATTGTCTGAGATAACATCTGATTATTACCCATAACAGAAGAAAGCAGAATTAACTGTGAATTTATGGGCTGAAAATCATTATAAAAAAGGACAGCTCTGAAATAGATTTGACATGAAACAAATGAATAGAAATAGGCATCGATTTGACACTTATTCCGCCGTGTTCTGTTACTTATGCACTTCAATTATGCCGTGAAAATAATTTTTCCTGGAAGGTCCACGGCACCTCTCGGCAGCCAAATGTAAATCAAAAGGTTAGAGGATGCTTTTGCGCTTGTAAATATGCAAAAAGATGTTTGGCGTTAGCAAGGGAGATTTTGAACGGGGCTTTAAAACATAGCATACAGATTGCAAAAATATTTTACCAGAGTTCTTTGAACAAAGTCAAAATCATGGAACAGCAGTCTGTGTGCAATTGAAATGCAATCAACTACACTTTAATCATCGTCTGTGAACGTTGTGAAAAAGCAATCAAAATATTTTTGCAGGCAGATTGATGCCCGACCGCAGTAGATAAAATTAGAGTTGAAATATAGTAAACTACTTACAGTTATTCAATAACATCTAACATGCTGCGATTTGAAATTGATTTATTGATAAATAGCAATTTTTGGATAATTTTGAATGTGATTTCCTTACTCTATGAAATAAATTTTATCAAATTTTCATTGATAAAACATGAATCTCATTTTCTGATCAACCATTTTGAAAATAGCTCCGAAGATATATTGTAGAACGCTGATCGATCCCCTCTTTTTTGATGACTTTCGATGCGTGTTTTTAGATCTCCCTGGTTTCACTAAATGCCAGGGCATCTTTTAACATACAAAGTGGTGGGGAAATGCCCCACCAGCCCCTTAAATTTTCCCACCAGTCATGCCCATTTTCCCCACCAGTGAAGTGCTCTTTTCAGTCAAAAGTGCCCTTTTCAAATATGATAATGCAGGTCGAAGAAAAGTTTGATTTGACTCTAAACATATTGATAAAATCTGGAAATCACATAAATGGCTGTTTCTATTGATTTTGTAAAATGCCCTTTGGTGCTATCTTAAGGTGCCCTTTCAATAAATTCCCTAACAGTGAAAAATCCTTCAAAGATTANTTCACTAAATGCCAGGGCATCTTTTAACATACAAAGTGGTGGGGAAATGCCCCACCAGCCCCTTAAATTTTCCCACCAGTCATGCCCATTTTCCCCACCAGTGAAGTGCTCTTTTCAGTCAAAAGTGCCCTTTTCAAATATGATAATGCAGGTCGAAGAAAAGTTTGATTTGACTCTAAACATATTGATAAAATCTGGAAATCACATAAATGGCTGTTTCTATTGATTTTGTAAAATGCCCTTTGGTGCTATCTTAAGGTGCCCTTTCAATAAATTCCCTAACAGTGAAAAATCCTTAAAAGATTAAAAGATGAAAAATCCTTAAAAACTTACTGCTAAATGCTTACTTTCTTAAATTTTCGATGTTGATAAAAATAGCAAAAAGTAGTCGCAATTTAGCCTAGTCATTTAGCTAGAAAACAACGTCTAAATCACTCATTTGAGCCGATTACTTTACTTTGTGCAACAGGGTTTCTCGGTTCAGTTTTTTAAGTCACACGGAAGAAAGTTGATACTTTCAATAAAATATGCAAAACAAAAGCCATAAAAACTATTACAAATAATCTTTCATTTTTGTATACATGATGACTAAAAGTGAATATATTTCATTCCATATATTTCATTCCTTCATTTTATTTTCTGAGGGTGCAAACACAGTGATACCACTCTGCGACGCATCGAGTTCCAGAAAGGACCACGCCATCATCGACTTCAAGAATTGTAACTGCGCCTCGTTGAGTTAAAGCAAAATCCTACACCCCATACACGATATCGACATGTCTTCATTACACAGAGCAATCATAAGCGACAGACTATATCAACTACGGATGTTGCTTGCGGTCGGTATAAATGTTGATATCAAAGATGCACAGGGTCGCACACCATTGATGGTAGCATGCTTCATGACTAATAAAAAACGGCGACAAATCGTATGCGACTTGCTGCTTGCTGGTGGGGCAAATGTGGATCTAATGGACAAGTTTAAACGAACAATTTTTATGTACGCTTGCGCAACAAGCAATATATTCCTGCTTCGAGAGCTAACTGAATACATAGACACAGATTTGAACAAAAGGGATAACGATGGCAATACGTGTCTTATGTATGCGGCAATTGAAGGAGACGTTGAAGTTATGAAATTGACGCTCAAGCCATTTGAAATGTATGGCATTAGTCTTGACGTGCGGAATAAACGCGGTTTCACCGCATATCTTTTGGCATTGAAGAATGGGAATGTCGAATGCGCGCAGATTTTGCAAAAAAAAGGGGCATCAACTACTATAATCGATTTAGAGAACCACTGGGGAGGTAAACAATGGCTTGCATCTCATTATAAGAAGAGACTCGACCGTGAAATTTTGCAATCTGCGCATCATGTGCGAGCGAAGTCTGAAAACTTGCGGAGAAGAGAAGACAATCACAATCACAGTGTCATGCAAAGACCAAAATCAATGCCCCCGTTATTCCATTATTCAAATTGTCACAAAACACATAACTCACAAGTAAATTATCAGAACAAACAGGGGGTAAGAAGAAGTAAACCGAATTCAGTGGCAATTTCGCTTGGTCCTAATTCATTAGATGATAGGTCACGGGCATCCAAAAGTAAGAAGGCGGCCAAAGAGCTCAAACTACCTCGTTCAGTGACGGGTAGCTCTGTTAGCAAGACAGTACCTGGCGCAAAGAAAGCTTGGAAGAACGAAAACAAGGTTGGCGCTTCCGCTGGAGACCAGAAAGAAGAGATTGGAGAATATGACGTCATCGTACGGCCTCTGACAGGATGTTCGTTTCGATCAGAGGCTATGACAATAGCGGAAAAGTCGGATTTCGGAGACAGCGTTTTGATTTCAACAGCTGACAAACACCACGGACAACAACAGCAAGAGCAAATGATCAAATTATTCGAACAATACAGCATAAATCATCTGCATTTACCATCGGCGAAACCAAAAGAACATAGACAAGCGAGCGGGTCACAGTTGTCTCTAAGTCGTCTCAAAGTCATCTCTAAGAGAGATAATCTGATAAAACAACAACTCTTGAAAGAGTTTGAACGAAAGGCAGAAGTAATATTTAGCCTCCCCCAAAGGAAACGAAGACCGAGCCAAACTCGTACAAAGTTTAGTGACATTAAGACTAAACTGCGGGCCTTAACCATGTTGAATTCTATGAGGGCAGCTGCTGCTAATGACTGAGGACCTGATTTAGGGGAGGGATGTAGCAATTTTGTTTTGCGTTATTGGATTGCTATGAATTATCATTTGTGCGTAGTTAATGCAGCAATTATGTATTGTATCATTGAAACTTCGTGTTGTAGATATTGTAATATACGGAAAGGATAGACAGATATCATCAAAATTTATTCACAACTTACCAAGTCGAAGTCTCACTACTGTTGTCTGAGGTATCTTTGCACTAAAACAGATACGATAAATCATCATCATAATGTGGAAATTCAACCAGAAACACAAACACACACAGATAATCAAAGACATCAGTCATGATCGAAAATGTTTGTTGAATTACACTGGTCACAAGAAATCTGCTCAAGTAAAATGAAGCAAGATGCGTTCTATGACATCGTTTCAACCGACTTCGAAGTGTAAACAGGGTCAGAGGAAAAAGTGTAGCATGCAGTTATGTTACCTCGCATGATTTGCAAGTTCTGTACAGGGTGTCCCAAAAAATTAGGCCCTGTTTGTGCGGCTGCTGTGGAGGAGCTGTAACCACGGCTGTCTCGTATTTTATACAGTTGAATAAGATAGGCTTCAACTTACAGTTTGAGACTTTGTTAAAGTCAGTCTGACAAGTGATTGCTGATTTATGCCACAAGGAAGTCAAAATAAGTGGTTGCTTCAAAAACAGCACTTCCTTTGTTCTCCAATGATGTCGAAATCAAGTAAATATTTCGAAGAAGAGTTAGCGTTGTATTTGAATTTTTCAAGATTTGAAAAAAGTGTTAATAGAGTTGTGTTGTCAATAAACAACACTATTAGCCCTTTTTCAAGTATAAAAAATTCCAAATACAACGATACAACCCTTTCTTGAAATATATACAGTAGCAATGCTATCCTGTGATTTTTACATGCTTCAAAAAATTTCAGACGTAAATATTTCGGACCAAAAAGAATTTCGGAAGCTAAAATTTTCGGACGTTCGATTGTCCCAAATTATTTGTGTCCGAGCTTGTTTGGGTTTATGTAACCAGATCAATAAAAACAAAGCATTACTTACAATATTGGTTTAGGGCCACATGCCAATAGTTCTGCTGCGACTTCACAGTTTCATTGTGCACATTGTAAAACGTTATTGTGTCGTTAATTTGGCAAAACAAAAATTTCTGCTCAGATACGAATATCGTCAGAGCTCTATTTAGCTCCCTATCTATTAAGCCCTCTCTCTAAAAAGCTTCTGCTTTCAAAGCCAAAATTATAACAAGCCCCCTTTTTATATGAATATAAAAAAAATAAAAAAAAATAAAAAAGCCCCCCCCCTTTTAGTATTCACTGCAAGAGATTTCCATTTATTTCGCTCAAACAATTTAAAGAACGCCAATCAACCAGCATCCTTTGCGCGCTTCGCTTGTTGCCTTTCGACTGCGGCGGCCATTTTAATATGACAACATTCTCTGCAAAGCGTGACCGCAAAGGATGCTGGTTGACTGGCGTTCTTTAAATGCTAATTTCTATATGGTTTTGGATTAAAATTGCGTTGAATTTGTGTTTTGACTTGCAAAATTGTATTTTGATTCCGAAAAATGTGAGGTAAAAGACCCTTGTCATTTGAATTGATCAATTTTAATTTAATTAATTATTTTCATTTTCATTAATTTTATTTTAATTTATCATCTAATCATTTTAATTATTTATAGCGTTGTCATTTGAATTTATGAAGCTCCCCTCTCTAATAATTCCCTCTCTTTCTTAAGCCCCCGCCCCTGGAGACTCCGAAATTAAATCAAGCCTCCGGGGGCTATATAGAGCTTTTACGGTAAGAAGATGACAGGGACGGGATTTGAACGAATACAATGATAAGCGAACTAATTATTTTTACCTGAGCTAATCATTTTAAAATTTAAGAAGCATCATTTCCCAACGGTTTCAAAAGTAATATATTTCGAAAAAAGGCCTATTTAAATTAACTTAAATGATCTTATTTTTATTGTCTACGTAAATGAGTAGCTATATTCCAATGACAGGTGTGCAGCAAACTCGTTGAGGCATCATGGAAAGTATCATCAAGTGCCATCAACAATATGTAAGGCAACTGCAATTTTGTCTTGAAATTCTTTCATTAACTTTGAACAAATTTTACTCGGCAGAAATGTGCATGATACTCAAAAGACTTCAATAAAATCAGCAAATTGTCCAGAAATGAGAGTGAACAAACTTTTCAAAGCAACTGTTATTTTGATTCAAGAAGATGTCTTAGTTCTCAGTAGCAATATCAGTTACGACTCTTAAAAATTATAATTTGATGGTAATGTCCAGCATTAATTCTGATTTTAGTTTTGATCTACAGATAGCTATTGATTGGCTCCAAAAATATTCACTTAGTGACGTCTATAAATCTCAATTAATAGTCTAAGATCCATTTATTTTTCTAAACCATATCAAAATATGACCTTCCACGATTTATTTCTTGTTTGGCAACATAACCGCATTTCGCACTGTTTCCTAAAATAAAGAGGTTCAAAACTAAATGTCCGATAAATTGCTAAATGTCCGATAAATTGCTAACCAAAGAAGCAACCAAACAAAAAAACTGCTCGCCAGAATTTAAACATGACATTTAGGGAAATGAACGAAACAATGTTTAAACAGAACAATAATTCTAAACCAAACAATGACCAAACTTTAGATCTATACCGGGTGAATCAGAAAAAACAATCCCCGTTTGAAAGGCCACTGCCCCCTGGATATCAAAACGATAATATTGACAAATACATTATGTAATGGTTGACATGTTCAAATACGATTTAAAATTTACCTGACTGAAATCGGCCTCTCCGTTTTGAAATTATGAGCGATTTTCTGGAGAAAACCTCTATAAGAAACCTTCAAAACAGGCCTAAAATCACGAGCAAATTTTCCAAATATTTCTGCCTTACAGCAATGACTTGCACACTTGCATATGCTTTAGCACGTGTTATCCTCTAGGGATGATAAAATCTCCGAGAATATTGTTGTTATGTTTCCAGGGATGGCACTTTCATCCTCCCAAATGGATAAAACGTGCTAAAGCATGTACAAGTCATTGCTATTTAGGCAGAAAAATGACGAAAATTTGGTCGTGATTTCATGCCGTTTTTGAAGGTTTCTTGGAGGGGCTTTCTTGAGAAAATCCCTCCTAATTTCAGAAGGGAGTGGCCGATTTCAGTCTGGTAAAATTTAGAATTTATTTGAACATGTCCACTATTAAACAATATATTTACCAATATTATTGCCTCGATATNAGATTGCGGAGCGGATGTGAAATCCAAAGGAAGTGGACATGGGCCTTCAGTTTTTTCAGTCATTCCTACAAGCATAATGTTGCTGAAATAAATTACCTTCCCAAATGGAGTGGTAACATCCTTCTCAGTTCTGTCCTGAAAGAGCTTTGGGTCATTGAACCCTGTTCCACCAATTATTCCAATCTGCAAAAATAATAGCATCATACAAATAAACAATAGCAATATGTGAAGTTTTCTACCAGTCTGCAGAATATGGCACTTGTACAACACGCCTTTACTTGGGGTTGATTTTGGCTTTTTGAAACACCCACTTTTTGATACATGAGCTTTTCAAAACACGGACTTTTCGAAATGGAGAGTCTTTACAAAGAAAAAAGGCTGATGCTTCGAAATGCCTCGATTGACCCAAAAAAATAAGGACACACATGAAAGCAATAAGGAAATATTCTTGCATTGCACACAGGAGGCTACATTCTGGGCCCAGACTGCTACTTTGCCTCTCAGTTCAGATCCTTATGAGCACCCAGACGTGAAAATTTGGTGCACAGGTTAAGCAAATTGCCGCAAATGAAAAAAATTATCAAATATGTTTGATCTTTTAAATTAGTGCACAATTGAAAGATTTTTGCTCCACACAGCAGGAAGAGGCCTCCAAGCAACATGTCCCAAATAAAAATAGCCTCAAGCAAAATGCTTTCATGGTGCACCAAAAGACAAACCTTCATTAAAATGAATTGTAGCGATTGCAAAATCAATCTCCATCCGTTTGTGTGATCATTATTAGTGAGACAAAAGAAATTGAATTTGAAATAAATTGCTGAACTTTTCACTGGCAATTGCTGAATGAAAAGCTAAACCAACTTAAACTCCAGGATGAACCCGCGACCGCACCGGCCTGTAGCTGTGAAAAGAGTGAACTGACTGCACACAGGCTCAAAATGTGAAGGTGAAGTGAAGTTGCGTTTTTTAGCGCCAAGCGCTGGGGTCGCAGAAGTAGAGAAGACCTAATCGAGTCCGCGACCCCTTGTCATGACGCTCAAATGGTGGGGCTCTACCTGGGATCGAACCCTGTCCGCCTGACTGTTCTGGCTGCAAAGTCAGAGGATTACACCACTGCGCCACAACACCTTCAAAATGTGGTGATCGATGGCAATCGCTGCTGTGATTCGCTTTAATAGAAAATGGCCTTAACGTTTATTGATTTGAAAAGAAAGTTAGCAGTCTGGTTCTGGGCCATGCCTTTCTTTACAGTACTCTTTTATTACTTCAATATCTTTGTCAGTCTCAAGACAGTTTTAGCAAACGAAACTCAACTCTCAAGCTAAAACACAGCCAGCAGCTTACTTGACTCTGTGTGCATTGTAATAGGATAGGCGATGTATGTTCTTGTATGCTCGTCTACTACTTACTGTGCATTATAATTCTGAAATGTGCTGCTTGCTTTGCAAAAATTTTTAGGTGGTATAGAGTCCCAATTAATAGCTTTTTTTAGGCCTTCTCAGTTCTCATCATACATACCGAGTCGTACTAGTGTAGAAAAATTTCACGAAAATAATAAAGCAAAGAAACAATTAATTGCATACTAACCTTCACTTTGGCCATCTTTATGCAGCAAAAAGAATGATCTCACTTGATATTCAGCTGACTTTTCAGGGGTTCCCCTTCTCCAACTTCGATGACTTTCACTTCGCGCTTTCGCGCTTCGACATGTTCGACTTGGAATCGAGGCTGCTCAACATGGAAAACGAGGCTAACAGCAGGTGAACCACAATAAATCTTATCTTTTGCGAACACAGGGGACCCACCTTGCCTTGGCCTCTAAAAACCTGTAATTTCATTGTCTTCTTGTGCAAAATTGGCACAAACCCATTGTCTATATTGTTCTGAGAAATTTTCCCCTCCCAAGAAAACTTCCCCTCCGTACGGCAGATTGTTGTGGCCCTCAGCTAAGTAAAAAGTTCTGAGTTGGGTTCGACAGGTTGTTTTCTTCTAACATCTATAATCCTGATTTTTTAATATGTTTGTTTCACTGGTGTATTTGACAAATGTAAAGGAATGGGAAATTTATCGAAATTCTTCGGAAATCTTAATTAAAAATAAACGCATCTTTTAATATATAGGCTCAATTTTTCAAAAATTAGGAAAACGTACTTCGTATCTGGATTAAAAAATCAGAAGAAAGTTTTGTAATTTGCATCTTTAATTTTCTCCGGTCGCTCAAAAATGTCTTGACACTGAACAGCATTGAGCATTGACAAATTGTTCATACTTTCTTTTGTGTGCAAATTCTGTTGATACTTGTTTTGACTTCTTACTTGGTACTTTGGAGCCTTTCTAAAAAACTAAATTAATTCTACATTTAGAGCATTAAAACTTTAAAAGTCGTAAGAAACTTTTGATAGCATACCAGTCCTAAAATTTAAGAGACTTGTTACCAGCCCTTTACATAAGTTTCTTATGACAAAATGCGTGTACTGGTAGCTTCGAATTCGATAGATAAGATTAAATTTCACTAATGGTTTCACAGTTATGAGCAGGTAGCCCGTTATTGACGAGAACATCATTTTAATAGCAAAATTAGCAGATTATATCAACTTATGACATTTTACTTCATTCTTTCTTCCAAATATGACAAAATTGCTCTTGAATATTGAGTCAATAAATCTTCAAGGACGTCGAGTACTGGGGGTATGAATCCTATTTGAAATATGATATCTGATGCCAAAGGGAAACAGTCGAATCACGATAGAATCTTGCATTATCAATCAGATGATAGAATTTTAACAATGCAAATCAACGTCATATTTCCTTGGGAAGTGTGTCCGCTGAGCGCATTTGACCCGAAAAGTCTTCCTAAGACATACTNACACTGAACAGCATTGAGCATTGACAAATTGTTTATACTTTCTTTTGTGTGCAAATTCTGTTGATACTTGTTTTGACTTCTTACTTGGTACTTTCTAAAAAACTAAATTAATTCTACATTTATAGAGCATTAAAACTTTAAAGACTTTAAAAGTCGTAAGAAACTTTTGATAGCATACCAGTCCTAAAATTTAAGAGACTTGTTACCAGCCCTTTACATAAGTTTCTTATGGCAAAATGCGTGTACTGGTAGCTTCGAATTCGATCGATAAGATTAAATTTCACTAATGGTTTCACAGTTATGAGCAGGTAGCCCGTTATTGACGACAACATCATTTTAATAGCAAAATTAGCAGATTATATCAACTTATGACATTTTACTTCATTCTTTCTTCCAAATATGACAAAATTGCTCTTGAATATTGAGTCAATAAATCTTCAAGGATGTCGAGTACTGGGGGTATGAATCCTATTTGAAATATGATATCTGATGCCAAAGGGAAAAAGTCGAATCACGATAGAATCTTGCATTATCAATCAGATGATAGAATTTTAACAATGCAAATCAACGTCATATTTCCTTGGGAAGTGTGTCCGCTGAGCGCATTTGACCCGAAAAGTCTTCCTAAGACATACTAAAGTCCAAGCTTTTCAGTTAAGCATCTGTGAGCCTTAGAAAGAAAAACCTGCAAAGCAAAGAATTCTTGCGACTCGAAATAACAAACATAAAATATTACCCCCTTCCACAGGAACGCCGGAGAGGTGGACCGCATGGGGCGACCGCCTCTCCTGCCCTCTCAAAATGGCCTAAATATGTTATTTTCCCATTGTTTTGTCCTCAACTTTGCAATTTTGCCCCCCTAAAAATTTTCCCCGGCCGCCTTTCTGCCTTTTCCCATGCAGTTCTGTTTTTACAATCTTAGAGGTTATAAAATGATGCAAACAAATTGAGGTTTATCTCTAGGCTTTTCCTATGGTGATTGCGACCATATGGCGATATCACATCTTCAGAAGAAGTCTTAGCAGCAGCAGATGTACTAAAAGGCCTATTTTCGCAAAGATTTATTTGCTAAACCATACTTCTTAATGCTTTTCGACCTTCAATTCCTCTAGAAGGGATGTTTTTCGGAGTTGTTATTCTTGGCTTCATACTTAATTTTCAACTATAGGTGAATTGAGTATCATTTGATGGTGTGAATAGCACAACAATTTGTTTTTAAAATCAGCCTAACCGTTTTCTTAAAGTCACCTAAATATTCCATTTACTACAGTATCACTGAGCGGTAAAATTTCAGTAAAAAGTAGAAGCATTCCTTGCTGTCATAGTTGATAGTTGGCTTCTTGTGGAAACATTTCCGCTACTTTTAAATAGGTAAGCTTTGAAATTGTTCAATATTGTTCAAAAAGCAAGCAAATGTTCCTCTCCAGCAGTTTCATATAAGCTGGATTTACAGAAAGCAGGGCTTTTTATTCCCTCCTTCTTTTAAAAGAATTATCAAAAACAAGGCGATTTTTAATAATATCTTAGAAGCCTGACAGTACAGTATTATCTGACTCGCGAAACAAACGAACATCATGACGGGAAGTGCCGCAAAGCGAAAACGGTATTAAACAAGTTTTGAAGGAAAAAGCAGTGGAGCAGTACTTACGAGAAAAGCAACAATGCTTGTTATGTGCAGAGCATTCGGGTGAATTGCAGAAGCTCAACCTCGAACCCAGGGTAACAATGGGCTGCCAGTTGTATCATGAGCGCTGAAGGGAGGCCGAAGACACTGATAGCCCTGGAATCGAGGTTGGCAGTAGCCTGCGTCACAGACCATAAACAGAGGAAGTTCCTCTGTTTATGGTCTGTGACGCAGGCTAGGTTGGCAGAAGCTAACAACGCAGATGCTGCATCAACTTGTGCACAACTTTCACCATCGAATCAGGTTTATGCATATGGCTTCGAAATCAGAATAAAGCCGGTGATATTGAAACGATAAGGCACAGGGCACAGATTGTATGTCGTTTGAAAACGCATCGTTTTATCCGATAAGGAATGTTGGAATGGCGGATCCGGGAACTATGGAAAAGGGATCGGTCAGACGGACTTCATGAAATAGACTTGGGGCAAGTCTAAGCACCGAGCGACATTTGAAAACACTGTTCAAAGTGGAGACATTTGAAAACGATATTTACAGAACTTTAAAATGTTTATCTCGCAGTGTGGATGAGGGATATAGTGCCTTGCACTTGCGTTCTCCCAAAATTTTTAAGTTTCTCACTCGCAGATAAAATTGCCTGACATCAGATGTGAGACAGACATTAACGTTTTTCTTGCTTGGTAGTTGTTTCTTTTTGTTTTCTCTAGTATATTTTAATATTTGAATTGTAAGTGCCTTTCATGGTGGGAACTCCGATGANAAAAGGGATCGGTCAGACGGACTTCGTGAAATAGACTTGGGGCAAGTCTAAGCATCGAGCGACATTTGAAAACACTGTTCAAAGTGGAGACATTTGAAAACGCATACCAACAGTGCTAGTGTGGACGGAAAAAAACGATCGAAAACGGAGACTTTCGAAAATGATGACGTAAGACTGGACATGAAAACAACCAGAAGACCACAGGACGCCTGGGAAATAGAATTCAAAAGATCAAAAACGGCAAAGTGTGGAAGGAAATATTGTGATGCGGTTTCAGCTGAGGATGTAGTGTGGACGCAAACTTTTTGATGCGTTTTCACACAGTCGAAAACGGAAAAACGCTCGAGAATCGTATTGGTGTGAACGGGCTTGAAATGAGAAGCAAACCTGTGTCATAAAACAAGTGGATAGCTTATAGCTTAGCCTACAGAGATGTAGAAACATGACAAGAGTGCAAGCCATAGATTCACTACATAGTCCCAGTTATCGCAACAACAACAACATTATTTTACCTTTATTACTTATTACACTTTTAATTGAATGGAATTGTTTGCTCAAATAGCTTGAGTGTCTATCAGTCTATCCATAGCGATAACTACGACTACGCCGACTACGTAATCAGTCTATGCAAGCCCCCGTTGCAGTGATACCGATCATATGATCTTCACAGTTTTGATGATCAGATAGCAAATGCACAAAACGCTATCAGCATGGTCAATGACGTTAATGATAAAAAAAAGTACAGTGGCAGGTCTGGAGGCAGGTGTGATAAATGAGCCTGTTGTGAAGACAAGACAAGCATTGCATAGAAACGATAATTGAATCGAGACCGTTGAGTCAACAAACTGTCAAAGATATGCAAGAAAGAATAAACTTAGATGGTTTAGATAGGCCTAGTCAAATGATGATTATTTAGTGAGCAGTATATGACAAGGTAAAGCTGAATATTTATGGAAATGTTTTGTAAAAATTCGACAAGTTGAAATACGAAATAGACGTGATACTAAGATCTAAATTGCTGAAGCAACAATTTTGGCTTGTATATTTCTGTTTGCAAGCAATATGAAATAGAAATGCTGGATTGCTGAAGCAGTAATTTTGGTTTGTAGATTTCTGTTTGCAAGAAGGAAGAAGAGGTCATTCTGAAAACAAAAGAACTCATGAGTATACAGTAAATGAGGAGTAGAGGCTTAAGTTTGTTTGGGAAAATTGAGACATGCAAGCATTGTTGGAGAGTGTGAGACACATCAAGAACTAAATATCCAGATATCGATAGAAACTGAAATTTATGACAAAATTCCGCATCTAGGCAAGTATCAAGAAGTAATAATAATAAGNTTAGTGAGCAGTATATGACAAGGTAAAGCTGAATATTTATGGAAATGTTTTGTAAAAATTCGACAAGTTGAAATACGAAATAGACGTGATACTAAGATCTAAATTGCTGAAGCAACAATTTTGGCTTGTATATTTCTGTTTGCAAGCAATATGAAATAGAAATGCTGGATTGCTGAAGCAGTAATTTTGGTTTGTAGATTTCTGTTTGCAAGAAGGAAGAAGAGGTCATTCTGAAAACAAAAGAACTCATGAGTATACAGTAAATGAGGAGTAGAGGCTTAAGTTTGTTTGGGAAAATTGAGACATGCAAGCATTGTTGGAGAGTGTGAGACACATCAAGAACTAAATATCCAGATATCGATAGAAACTGAAATTTATGACAAAATTCCGCATCTAGGCAAGTATCAAGAAGTAATAATAATAAGATCTAGACTCCTGAGGCAACGAATTTAGGTTTGCATGTTTCTGTAAACAAGAACAACGTCCGAAATCTGATGACTGATAAAGTTGAATATTTTAACTTTGGAATATTCTGCAAAGAACAAACATCAAGAAAAATTGATTCATAGAAAAGATGAATAATATAAAGACAGGAATTATATAAAAAAGACAGATTTGCAATAAATTGAAAAAAGTAGCAGGGAATAAATTGAGCGTCTCAAACTAAGTGACTGCTATCAGTACTGTAAACAAATAAAGTGAAGTAAAGTAAACAAGCAAAGTGAAGTAAACAAATGAAATAATAAAGTAAACAGAGCTAAACAAGTAAAGGATAAGAAAAATGAGATTATAGCACATATTGAAAGAAAGAAAAATACAGTCTGCAATTATTTCATGATAAAAAGTAGACTTTCAAGATTGGTATCACCTGGCAGTTCGAGCTGGCGTGGATCAGAAAAATTGCAAAGAGTGAAGCTGAAACAGAGCATGGTGCATGGTTTGTACATATGAACAAGAACATGTCTAGTATAGATATTGATACAGACCTTAAACCTGCAATGACCGTAAAAAGATCGTTGGAATGTGTGAAATACATGTAGAGCCTAATATCGAGATATTGGTGAGAGCTTGACCAAAAAAAGTTGTAAAAGAACTCAGATCATTGCATTTAACGAAGAGAATGAGTGGGAAAGGATTGTCGCTACGAGAGTAAAGCAGAGGTTTCTGCAGGGTGATATTAACATGCAACAAAAAGCGGTGGAATAAAGAGAAGAAGAAAAAGCAAAGGTTCTTGGTTTTAAGTAGAAGGTGTTTCCCAGACATCTGCTAATAAACATCTGTGACATTGTGTTCTGACGGTTAAGAATCGTTCAACGGTTTTGTAGATTTAAACAGAAGAAGAATTGCAATGAGCAAAATAGAAAAATTTGCCATGATTGGTAGCAATATTTTGCATGATGTGGTGCGAAGAGAAAGGAGAGCAGGAATCACGAGCAGCAAAGAAAGGAAATGCTCTAATTAAACTTTGCGAAGAATCATTGGTAACACAAGAAAGAAACGAAGGTGCTATAAATGTATGAGGTGATTTAAAATGACCTCCATCAAGAAGTAATGAAGTTCATTTTGGGCAAACAGCTGTAAAATATTTCATGGCCTCAAACAAGGCTCATGGCCCTTATCGATAAGATTCGATTGAAAATCAAGGTGTGATTAAAATTGATGAGCAACCAAAGAGATACTGAATGTTTGTACACTCAAAGGTAAATAATGGAATTTGAGGATTAGAGAAATAGGAGTTGAGGGACGAAACTGGTCAGAATAGTTTGGTCTAACAAGAAAAGCATATTAGATGATGGAATGATCTTAAATTCAAAATTAGATCAAATAAAAATAAAGAGATAATAAACTTGCAGTTGTGAGCAAATAGCCAAATGTGGGTGGATTCTTCAATGAAAAATCAATCACGTTACGACGAACTGAAATGATGAAAAAGCATATCTTATGAGAGAGTACTTGTTTCGAAGTGAAACGCAGCCACAGGAGGTCGTTTAGGATACATATCAAATGCAATGAGAATGTCAATTTAAAGAAGCGAGAAATAAGGAAACCATTAGAAAAGGAAACATGAACGGCATGATATAAGATAAAAAGGACTGACAGGTGTCTTTACATTCAATCTCACATGGTGATGTCATATGAATATTGTTATGACACAAGGATGTGTTGTATGATGAGACAGAATTTTACAAAGCATTACAGAATATCACAGAGCTTGAAATGATGCAGAAATAATAGAGAAACAGTGATATTGTGAAATAACACGCCAAAAGTTAAGTGATACTAAGAATATTGCAATATTGAGGAAAATGATGAGATTTGATCGTCGTTCATGGAATCTGTAGACATACAAAATTTGTGATATACTACGACAAAAATAAAATTATGCGATAAGTATTGTTTCATAAAGTATTAGACGACGCAATGCAATGGTTACAAAGTGGACTGATAGAGCTTGATTAAATATTACAAAAGAGAATAGAATAAAAACGATATATCAGGAGTTTATGGAAAACAACTGAAAAACACAACAAATCACACAAAACGAAATTACAATACGTTGCAATACACTACAACACAACACAACACAACACAACACAACACAACACAGCACAACACAACACAACACAACACAACACAGCACAACACAGCACAACACAACACAAAACAACACAACACAACACAACACAACACAACACATAGCAATTGAATACAATATATTATCATGCAATATCATACAATAAAAGGAGTTTCAATACAATGCAATAGAACACAATACAAGAACAACATCATGATACAAAAAACAATTTCATGCAGCAATAAACATGATTCAAAAATATGAAAGATAACACAGACACTGACCATTTGAAATATTAAATGGTATGATACCATATGATACTACAGAATATCGAAGACAGGAAGAATATGTTCTGTACGATCACTTAGGGTAATAATATTACAATAATATTATTATAGAATGTAAAGTTCCAACGGATATAAATTTGGCAAATAAAATTCGTCCAATAAATTATCCGTCAAAATTGTGTCATTCCGGCGAAAAGATTTCCAGTCTATAGTTTTGCGAATTTTGACAAAAATACATTACTGTAATATTATATTGACATCAACATCAGGATGAGATAAGCCGAAGCATAAAGGAATACTTTACGACGCATGGTATCGAAAGAAGAGAAGTATTCCGAGACTCAAATTTAAATATGGTATTGCAGGTCTCAGCACTGGATGGCTACGCAGTCAATAGAAAACTACCGAAAGTTATAGCGAAGTTAATTCGATGTACTGTGACATAACCCAAATAAACTCGGGAACCTATACGTACGGAGAATAAATTACACAGAAAACTGAGGCTTGATGCAATCTTCGAAACAGTTGAACTCATAACAAGTGGCAGAAAAATTCCAGCAGAAAGTAAAAATTTAGGGAAATAGATGGGCAGTGTTTTGACTACGAAGAAAAATCTAGAACTCGTTATTGCGAAATTATTGCGTTGATGGAGCACAAACAGGTGAAGAAATAAACTAGAGAGACGAATTTACGGATATTAGACTCAACTTAGAAACTCATTTAGAGTCAATCAGTTAAAGAATAAGCGCAGAGAGGAATCAGGAAGAAATAGATGCAAATTGAGAAGAAAAATAGAATAAATTTGAAATTTAGTGGTAGATAAAAGAATTAAATTGGTTAATCAAAAATAAAACAATTCAAGATGGAGCAGTAAAACACTTCAATGTAAAAGACTAACAAAAACGCGTTTGCCTCCTCCGCAACATCGACGACTGGGAACCAGGCTGATACTAAACTATGTTATATAGATTTAGAGTGGATTTGACATCTGGCAAAGTAAGAAGAGAAGAACGACATTTGATAATGGTACAGAAAAACTTAACATGTAAATAAAGAGAACTGTCTTGAATGAATAACAGAGCTACATATTTCAACAACATTCAATATATCTATTTTCGCTTGCCACAATAGATAAGAGAACAAATTTTAGCGAAAAGAAGAGAAGATAAAAGAGGACAGAGTGAATATCATTTACAAAAGAAATAAACTCAAGAATAGAAGTTAAAGACGAAAAGGAGAAAAGATGAGAACAATACTAGATCAGGACAGAGCTATGGGTTTCGTCGTGAAGATAAAGGAATTAGAATATAACTGAAATGAAATGAATTGTTTCACGAAGAACACAGATTGAATTGAATAGAGAATGGAAGTATACTCAGAGTCACGCAAAATGTTTCCTCACACACGTGTGTATTCACCCTTGATAGAAGCATTGCTAAAAGGTGACGTAAAGCATATCAAAATACTACTAAAAGTCGGAATGAACCCTAATCAAAGAGACGCAATAGAACGAACACCACTGATAATAATAACACATTATAAAGATGAGAATAAAGCCTTGCTATTGGCTAAAGAAATCATAAATTGTGGCGGGAAAATTGAATTATCTGATGCTAAGGGAATGAACGCGGTGCATCATGTATGCCAAAAGGGAAAGGTTAAACTTGCAGGATTGCTGCTTGAACATAAGGATGATTATGATGTTTTTGTGAAAGACAGCTCTGGAAAAACGTGCCTAGATTACGCCGAGATGACTGGAAGTAAAGTCTTAGTAAGGATATTGAATAATATTGCGACTGAGTTTGGGCTAGTTTTCCACAAAAAGAAGGGAAGCTTTACGGAGGAAACCGCCTCGCTACGGAATCATAAAAAGTCGCATTACGAGACTGCAGAGACAAAGAGCGGAGATGATAAGAATTTAACGGAGGAAACTGCCTCGTTACGGAATTATAAAAAGTTCCATCACGAGACTGCAGCGACAAAAAACGGAGATAATAAGGATTTAGCAGAGGATGTAAAAGGAGGGAAATCTTCTGCAAGAAAACATAGCAAATTGCTTCATAATGACAAAAGGAATAAACCTGCAAGTGCAGCAAGAAGGATTCGTGGCCCGTGCAGAGAAGGTTTTGGAAGCAAAATAGGCTTTCAACAAAGAACAAGTAATTCTCAAGCCGTACGTCATCAAGCCAGCTCTCTAGGAATTAAGAAAGACCCACAGAATGAGGCAGCATTTGGCAGTCTACGGAATGGTGATTTGCAGAACAGTGTAGCACAAACTCAAGATGCTTCAAAAGATAAGAAAATTGCATCAACAGACAGTAGTAAGAAGGGGGGCAGTTCCAAAGAGTTATTGGTAAAAATTTACAAATTATACGAAAAACAAATATCGACAACGTATTGCGAAGCTGCAAAGAAACCAGTCATTCAAGATTTGTACGAACGCGGTAATACCGAATCACCAGCACTAAGTCTCTCACCTTTACCAGACTATGCGCCTGGATTTTCTTCACGCCCAGCATCAAGGCGAAACAACCGATCAATGTCACTCGTGCCTGGAGCAATAACGAATCTCCTGTCGTTACGTAGCGCCAGCCCGAACACGATGAATCGACCGAGAAGTGTCCGCCAGAGGCGATTTTCAACAGCCATAACCTCAAATGATTTTAACCTAAACGTCGCGGCTGGCATACGGAACCCTCTCCAGGGTGAGGATTCACCGAAAAGACCAAACAGTCTACGGCAGAGACGATATTCCACATTATCAGCAACGAATAATGGATTAGGCCTAAACAGCGACACAGGGAAGAGTAATCCTTTGCAGATGAACGACCGAATGAAACGGCCAAAAAGTCTGCAACCACGACGATTCTCTACTCTTACGACAGTAAGCAGCAGACCTGGACTAAACGATAATACAAGTAATATGTTGTCATCATCAGCACCGAATTTAACAGCAATAAAGGAATACAACGAGGAGAGAAAAGCTGCCCAGCTCCGGAATCTTTACTCAGAGGGGAAAAGCAGCGAAAAAGATGTCCAGGAAAACGATCGTAAGTCGACGTCAGGAGGCCTTCGGAGAACGATATCAACTTTGCCGACACTCCAAACATTTGTAGAGAAAGAAGAGAGTCAGGAAAGCTCTTGAATAGATGAAAAAGACTGCTATCAAAGACTGCTCTCGTAATTTACCTACGAGATGATCTTATTCAGCTTGAGCAGACTTTCTGAACAGAAAGTCTGAAACCTGAACAGTCTGGAACAGTTAATATAATTATGTAAATAAATATTTCAAAATGCAACATCATGCTCCCTACAGAGTGAGTCAAAAACATTTTAAACGTTTTCAAGCCTGTAATTTCCTAGCTATTCACTAGACTGACTACATGAGCCCCAGCTTTCCGCATTCAACTAGATTAGGATTATGGCTTCAAACTGAGCGAAATTGTATGAGCGAAAATAAAAACATCAGATTAAAAACATTGATCGAATACAAGGAATCACGTCGACAGTCTAGCTATTGACCAGAGTTCTTAAAACTCATTCGTGTAATGTAGCTAACTTGTCAACTTAGATAATAAAATTTCGTTGGCTAAAATTGGTCATATTGTTCACAAGTTACAAGCGATGTTATAAAAGTGCTTCCTCTCGGAATCTTTCAAAACAGGCCTTAACTTCTGGATCAAATTCGCTAACATTTTCCTAAACGCTAAGTGTGGATATAATGACGATTCTTTCAAACGTTACTGCTTTTCTGGCAGCTGCCCTGTCCTATATGATAGTTAGCCCATTCAATAATTTCTCTGGACACAATGTTAGAACTTATCAGATGAAAAAAATCACATCAACTTTCTGCAATGCAAAATGGAAGTGCAAAGACCTTTCAAATAAACTTTGATAAACTGTACAAACTAAAAAATAATATGTGCTTCAAATACAATTGAATTGAGTAACTAATATGTAGTCTGTTACAGTATTCTGTATTGCTTAACACTATCTTACAGCCTGCTAGTTGATTTAAGTCCTTTCCCTGCCCATTGCAACTATTATATACAGCAATCTTATCTATAATTATAAATTAATGTATCTCATTGATAAATACCCTACCATAAAATTCTACCTCTTTTTCTTTTGCTTGGTGCCTGATGATTGACCACTAGAAGTTAAGCTTGCTTCTTTTGCTTTCCTTTCAGATGATTTTCGATAATTTGCAAGTTCCTATGAAGACATAAGAAATGTCACTACTTGCACGTCTACATCATCAAAGCATCTTTCAACCCTAAAGGAACATGGGTTTCAAAGTGATATTCACAGTATTTCCAGTTACAAGGTAGAAGCTGGTCTTCTTGCAATTAGCCCAGCTTTTT
>REGM01000001.1:3437563-3448953 GCA_004194415.1 Aurelia aurita | reverse complement strand
GAGCATCATCTATTACCAACGGTTAAAGAACGCATGTGAACCATCGTGCTTTGCAAGATCTGCAAAATAGAGGAAAACAGCTACGAAGCAACTATACACTTCTCCTTCTCGCGAGGCTCACCAGCAACTTAATTTCTATGGAACACCAGGATCGACGCGATGACATGAGCTTGTCAGAGTGTCCCATCATCACCAGGGTGAGTGTTGTCTCTCAGTATGAAGTGTGTTTTTAACCTTAGGCAACTTGTCGTATTATGCTTTATCTTCGGAGCAGATATTTTCACAGTCCCATCACCAAAACAAACATAACACAAGCTAAAGCAGCACCATGAACGAGGAATACAACGGGCAAAGCAATGAATTAAAGCTTTTGAATTTTACAGAGCCAGATTGACTTGGATTCAGCCTGCAGTTGATTTTCGTATGATATGAAAATGGAGTCTCTTCTCTGTAAAAACAAGCAAAGCATGATGCCTTCTTTAAGAAAATGAAAATTTAACTTTCAGTAGATCAGCACGTTACCTGATATTTATCAAAGTTACTTCCAATTATCAGGAACGGAATCATAAGAGGGTCCATCATGCTTTTGTCCTGCAAGAATACGAAATTATAATGATTTTCATGTCAAATAACTGATGGAGAAATTTGAAACAATTCCGGACCAAGATTGTCCATTGGATTCACGATTGGTGTTTTATTCTACACTTGTCAATGCTTTAAAATGCAAGAAATATTCGGTCACTGCTTTGAGGGAATAAATTGCATTAGCCTGTGAGGTGAGAAGCCATAGCACTCCTCCACGAAAAGTATAGACTAGAATTGACTCCATTTTTTACGGAGGATTAGTGACCTTGCATGCAAAGAAACAGTACCTTAAATCTTAATCCAACAAAATGAAATAATCACAAAATAAACAGAAAATATAATTTCTTGGCATACCGTATGCTTTTCTCCGATCCGCTCCCAACATTTTTCTTTCAACGTCCTTGCAATGCTTTAAATGGAAAATGTGAAAATTCATCGAGTGAAAATAAAAGAACTTTAGATAATCAAAGAAATTCTTTGTCACTACGAGAAGGATGTATTCTACAAGTACACGGTGTCCCAAAAAACCTCGTGTCCTGTTTGAATGGTCGCTGCAGAGGAGCTGTGATCTCAGTTGTCTTGTTTTTAAACACTTCTATAGGAAAGGCTCCAACTTAGAGTTTGAGATCTTGTTTGAGTAAATCAAACGAGTAATTGCAACGTTATGGTACAAGAAAGTCGTGATTAGACGTTCTTTCAAAACTTGAGCGTCCTATATTCACCGTCAATGCACAAACCTACCTAATTGTTGCAATAGAACTTTTTAAGTGTGACAAACACAGAGAAAAATAATTTGTGAGAGTTTTCTGGCTCGAAACTACCCAAAAACTGGCGGACATCCCCATATGACCGGATAGTGAAGTACCCCCGGGATTGTAAGATATTGTTGTTTACGTTTCCTTCCTTGACAAAATAGCTTTAAAAAATCATTACCCTGGGCTGGTCCTGTTGATTTCACTAAGCGCAATCTGCACTCGGCTTCTAACCTGCAAATAGAAATGAATAATTGAGAAGATAGGAAGAAACCAAGGAGCACGTCGACGTGCACACGAAAAGAATCGCTGTTTTTGCTTACCTTCTGTGACATTACAAAACATGCCAACGCAGTCCTTTGAGAGAGCAGGCGACTTGATCGGCTCATTAAGACCAAATGGAAAACATGCAANCACTTCTATAGGAAAGGCTCCAACTTAGAGTTTGAGATCTTGTTTGAGTAAATCAAACGAGTAATTGCAACGTTATGGTACAAGAAAGTCGTGATTAGACGTTCTTTCAAAACTTGAGCGTCCTATATTCACCGTCAATGCACAAACCTACCTAATTGTTGCAATAGAACTTTTTAAGTGTGACAAACACAGAGAAAAATAATTTGTGAGAGTTTTCTGGCTCGAAACTACCCAAAAACTGGCGGACATCCCCATATGACCGGATAGTGAAGTACCCCCGGGATTGTAAGATATTGTTGTTTACGTTTCCTTCCTTGACAAAATAGCTTTAAAAAATCATTACCCTGGGCTGGTCCTGTTGATTTCACTAAGCGCAATCTGCACTCGGCTTCTAACCTGCAAATAGAAATGAATAATTGAGAAGATAGGAAGAAACCAAGGAGCACGTCGACGTGCACACGAAAAGAATCGCTGTTTTTGCTTACCTTCTGTGACATTACAAAACATGCCAACGCAGTCCTTTGAGAGAGCAGGCGACTTGATCGGCTCATTAAGACCAAATGGAAAACATGCAATATTCCCTAATTGCAAAATAAGTTAGTTGTTTACTGAAATTGTGTTGTTTTTTCAGTGATGTGAGATGCATCTGTCATTCTGCAAACACTTGCTACAAATCAAACACCTTCCGGTAAAAACAACAATCATTTTTTCCAAATCATCTGTAGCGTTGGATAAGCTTTTCTCTTGAGTGCCTGAGAAGACATCCGGGGAGGTCACTCAATAATATTCACTGACAGGTATGTGGCCCTCATAAGGGTGGGTTTTGCAAGGCAAAATTTCTTGAAACAAAGCTCCTAAAAATGGGTTTCAACGAAAAAATTCTTGAAATTCCATTGTTTAACATGGTATGAAGTCGCCATGGTATAAAGTGCGTTGGTCTCAAAATCTCGAAAGCAAAAATCTTATAAAATTGGTTGGGGTTAGCGTAAGTTCATCGGATATGAAACTAATGTCTTTGAGGGGAATAATACCTCTTTGATAATAACTTCTTGTGTGTGCCATAACTCATTTGGCTTGGAAAGATCCAGCACCAGCACAACAGAGAGATGACTGTAAAGTAACAGATACAACAGGGTTGAATTGGTGGTCTGAAAAATACAGTATACAACAAAAAAGTGAATATTGACTTTTTAGCATAAAATTGACCGGGACTTGATAGGCAATAATAAATCAAACAACGGTTCATTCTTGTCACCAATTTGTTGCATTTATTTTTGAAGCTCTTCAAATATAAAACGAAGATCATACCGGATGAGTCAGAAAAATCAGAAATGCTACTGTCCCTTGAATATCACAGCAATAATGTTTGTTATTATCTTGTGGAATAGACGAAATGCTGAATTAACTTCAGGACTTTTCCTGGCTGAAATCGGCCACTCTCTTCCCAAAATATGAAGAATTTTCTCGAGAAGACTACAAAAAACCCCTCCTCAAGAAAGAAGACCCCTCCCCCCGGAAAACCTTAAAAAACGGGCTAATATCACGATCAAATTCCTTAAAATGTCTGCCTTACAGCAATGACTTGCACATGCTTTGGCAAGTGTTTTCCTCTTGGAAGGATAAAAACAGTCTTCCCACCAGTATAAAAAAATGATTTAGGACGATTCCATTCTCCCACGAGGATAACATGTGCTAATACATGCAATTGTCATTGTTGTTAGGAAGCAAAACTGGAGAAATTTAGATCATCACTTTCACTCGTTTTTGCAGGTTTTTGAAAGGGGCTTCCTGCATAAAATCTCCCATAACCACGAGAAGGAATGACCGATTAATTAAAGCCAGATGAGTTTCTATACCTAACTGAACATATCGGCTATGAAACAAGATATTTTCAATATTATTGCTTTGATATTCACGGAGCAATATTTTTTCAAACGCCCTGCGCTTTTTTTTACACACCCCGTAGATCTTCCCTTCAGGGTAACTTCCAGGAACACAAGAAACATTTGCGGGCGCCAAAGGAAAGAAAATTCTTTAAGACAGCAATTCTTCCATATGAAAAAAAAATTTCTCACCTAAAATGAGTTGATGAAGGGCTGACAATCGATTCAATAAGTCTTGACATTGAAGCACCGCCTCCTAGTTCATAAATATGACAGATATCTTTCAACTGTAGAAAAACAATAAAACTTATCAGAACACTTAAAATGTAAATTTAATTGTAAAAATTGGCTTTTATCTAATAAATAGCAGCATTAGGATATCAGAATTCCTCTTAAGTGCTCTGCCTGAATTATTGATATGTATACTGAGATAAGAGGATTGATATGNGGACCAATTCAGTCAGGTCAAATTTTACCTGCCTCCTGCAAAATTTAACTTGATGAATGATGATTTAGCCTGCGTGCAGACTATACTTTTCCACTGCGAAGGAGTTCCTCTTTGACACACCTTCGCAGTGGAAAAGTATAATCTGCACGCAGGCTAATTATGATTTTGCCAAAAGGCGTCAAATCCTTAACAAAGGTTGACCAAATAGTTCATCGATCTTCTGTTTAATTTAATGGTTTGAAAGGAACTTCAGGTCCCTTGCTATTATTGAGTTTGGAGATTTTGGATATCTTGATTATTTTCAGAATTACATTACAGCGTCTTCTTTGTTTCAACTAGTTTTGAGCTTGTGACAAATGCTAAAACAGAAAAGCAATTGATTTCTGCTCACCACGATATTATAGAACTTCATAAACTATGGTTTTCTTGAAAATTGTACCACTTTTCCTCTTGTAAGTTAGGATTTACGATGATTTTAATTTTTTCCAAAACTTTTCATACATTTTGTCAACACAAAGATAAAAACGCTGTAATTCTGAAAATAATCAAGATATCAAAAATCTCCAAAACGCAATAATAGCAAAGGACTTGACGTTCCTTTCAAGCCATTAAATGGAATAACCATTCGCCTATACTTTTACCAATAGCAACCAGAAACAAGCAACCACAAAATAATTCATATACATAAATTATTGATGACCATTGATGAAGTTTCACGGATTTCGCCGCACCTTTGATGTCTTTGAAATCTCCAAGTTAAATATGCAATGCATTGCTTTTTCACAGATCAAATTTAGTCCCCTGCTGTTGTTCAAACAGAAACTGCAAAAGGCTAATCTAAGATCCATTCAGCTCTTTAATTGTACATCCAGCTGTTTTTGGTTCTCTTGGTTTTATGCATCTTGAAATAAAAACATCGATTTTGATTGCAAATGATGGGATCTCTTGATGTGCATTTTAGACCTAGCAACAATCAAGCTTTTAAGTTCAAACAAAAAGTACTCTGTGCGTGACTCGTCAGTTTATTTTGCTAAATGCCTTAGCCGTGTGAGTTCTTTTTGGCTGTTCATGATTCCCTCTTTAAAGTAAATCAATGGGGTTAAAAGCAGCTTAGCTGGGGGGACTTCGGCGATCCAGGCGATCTGAATATAGCCTATTGTGTTTGATGTTCTGGATAGATAAAAACAATAGGAACAGAAGTGGCCTTCTTTGGTTCTGTTCTTAGACTTGTACTGAACACGGATATATCACAGCTATATCTCCGTTCATTTACTTTAAGCTCTTGTCAAACACGAGAGTCTATCAAGAAGAAGCTCACTTTTATTTTACGTAGTTGAACCGAGTTCAACTAGTTCCCAGTCTACCCAATGCCACGCTTCTTCGAAAACGAACACTCATCATTTTAAGTTGCCACGCATAGGTCCTTTTGCCAAGGTTGCACAGAGTAGAACGAGGAATAGGATTTGGAAGTTGGCTTTCTTCTTCCTTAGAGGTTCATGGGCAACGCGGACACTGGACGCGGACACTTAATCTCCCTGGATTTTACTTATCAAATAATGCGTGCTTCTCCTTCAATGCTTTTTTTAGGCCCTTCTTTAGGTACTTTCCTTTGAGGTACGTTGGGAGGTGGAATGTTGCTTTTGGCGGTTTATTAGATTCCAAAATTGAGTGGCTAAAGTAAGAACTCAAGGAGGAGTACATACTATTTGGGTGAGTAAAATCATATTTTCTAGCAAACCAGTGTCCGTATTGCCAATGGTTTGTGTTAAAAATGAACTCCGTTAACGTTTTCTTTATAAGAAAAGTCTACAAATCAAATCTCAAGTAATCATAGTGCTCAAGGCTTTGACCAGTTATCAAGTCTCTTATGCGGAGAGATCCAAAAGCATTTTCAGGGTGGCCTGAAAAAAAGGCCGCTGCTTGAAAATTTAGAGAAATTACGTTTGCTCCTAATCTTTAGCATGCCATTGTGCTTAACTACGTCAATGGCTAAATTGCTCTTAGCGGTAATAAGTTTTGTTCCAACGAGAGAGATTTTATGAAATTACAGCTTCAAAATCATGTTTTAAGCCAATATGCTTGTGATTCATTATTCGATTCATGTACCGAGTCGGGAGTCCAAAGATAACGACAGCAGAATTGTATTAATTCAGCGATAAATATACTGCTTAAATCCATCTCACATATATTGAATTATATCCTTGGATAGTTAATTTAAACTTTGATATTCCACTTCCCAGACACTGGGGCTTGAATGCTGAGATGTTCATCTTTAAAATTTAAAATAGCGATAATTTTCTAACTAAAAAAATGCGGCTTGTGGCAGTCTTGTTTTGCGGTTTTGCCAATGGCCTAGCGATTTTCTTTTCAAAGTAATGCTGTTTCTAAAGCCCTGGCAAAAGTAGCAAACATTGTTTGTCAGAGATTTGAACTTGGTCAAAAATATTGCCAAACAAACTACCGGGTGTCCCAAATAAAAGGTAACAGATTTGATCAGGGCTAGCAATGTCAATTTAGCTCCAATCAATTCGCAATAAATTTTAAGCTAATCCTGAAAAGTTAACTTGAATATAGATACCTTGCTGGTTGATAGTTGTACTTCTAAAGTTGAAATATTAATCTTAAAAGTTTAAATTTGCCTTCACCTCCAAACCAGAGCTTTGCCGCCTTGGCCTTAGCAAATTCTTGAAGCACAGCGAATAAATCAATAATAGCCTTGATAAAATTTCAACAAATATTAGATTATATTATACGGTATTGCTAGAGCTCACCGCATTTCTTAATTTGCCTTTAATTTTGATTCTTAATTTGGCTGTGCTTCAGGAAATTGCTTAGGCCGAAACGCCAAAGCTCTGGTTTGGAGGTAGAGTCAAATTTGAAATTTCAAGAATAATATTTCAACTTTGGAAGCACCAATATCAATAAAGAAGGTACCTATGTTCAAGTTACCTTTTCAGGATTAGCTTAAACGTTATTGGGAATTGATGAGCAAAATTGGCGTCGCTAGCGCTGATCAAATCTGTTACCTTTTATTTGGAACACCCAGTANTTTTAAGCCAATATGCTTGTGATTCATTATTCGATTCATGTACCGAGTCGGGAGTCCAAAGATAACGACAGCAGAATTGTATTAATTCAGCGATAAATATACTACTTAAATCCATCTCACATATATTGAATTATATCCTTGGATAGTTAATTTAAACTTTGATATCCCACTTCCCAGACACTGGGGCTTGAATGCTGAGATGTTCATCTTTAAAATTTAAAATAGCGATAATTTTCTAACTAAAAAAATGCGGCTTGTGGCAGTCTTGTTTTGCGGTTTTGCCAATGGCCTAGCGATTTTCTTTTCAAAGTAATGCTGTTTCTAAAGCCCTGGCAAAAGTAGCAAACATTGTTTGTCAGAGATTTGAACTTGGTCAAAAATATTGCCAAACAAACTACCGGGTGTCCCAAATAAAAGGTAACAGATTTGATCAGGGCTAGCAATGTCAATTTAGCTCCAATCAATTCGCAATAAATTTTAAGCTAATCCTGAAAAGTTAACTTGAATATAGATACCTTGCTGGTTGATAGTTGTACTTCTAAAGTTGAAATATTAATCTTAAAAGTTTAAATTTGCCTTCACCTCCAAACCAGAGCTTTGCCGCCTTGGCCTTAGCAAATTCTTGAAGCACAGCGAATAAATCAATAATAGCCTTGATACAATTTCAACAAATATTAGATTATATTATACGGTATTGCTAGAGCTCACCGCATTTCTTAATTTGCCTTTAATTTTGATTCTTAATTTGGCTGTGCTTCAGGAAATTGCTTAGGCCGAAACGCCAAAGCTCTGGTTTGGAGGTAGAGTCAAATTTGAAATTTCAAGAATAATATTTCAACTTTGGAAGCACCAATATCAATAAAGAAGGTACCTATGTTCAAGTTAACTTTTCAGGATTAGCTTAAACGTTATTGGGAATTGATGAGCAAAATTGGCATCGCTAGCCCTGATCAAATCTGTTACCTTTTATTTGGAACACCCAGTATTGTTAATTCTTCTCGTCGAGCAATGTTTTGCGACGTGGCCGAACAGGAAAACGTTGTTAGCAAGCAAAACTCAACTGTTTGGCAATCAATGTTTGAGTTTAATGCAGAAGTAATTTCATGCAGAAAAACATGTGCAGAAATCAAACAGTTTCAATGTTCACTTTACAAGGCTCTTTCATAAGAAATCTACAAGTGCACAAATAAGTTAGCTGCTATAAATACATCAGACATACTACTAAGATAAAATCACTGCTCCAAAAACAACTTTAGTTGTTAATTGTCACTAGACATCAGTCGTAAAAACACATTCAACAGAAACACGCTACAATATTTACAAATTTTGTTTTCTAATGTGGGCTACTGGACTGGCAATATTAACTGCTACACTTGTTCCTGCTCGCCATTCTTTTGGTTCGAATTTTGATTCACTCAACTTTGCTAACGACGCTAAAATTTACCTCAAAGCAGAGCAAAGGGACCAAATCTTCTTTGGACTGAATGGCTTAAAAGGATTTTTAGAAACCTTGCTGTAATTCTACTTTGGGGATTTTGTTATCTTAATTATTTTCAAAATTACGGGGTTTTTCCTTTCTTGAAAAGAACTTATGCAAATTAAAAAAAACATACAAAACTATTTTATCAATTCCAAATTTAAATCAATAGTGGAAAAACGGTAGAATTTTCAAAACAAATCACATCTTAAGAAGGTCTAAAATATGGCATTAAGCAGAAATTCGTTGCTTTTGTGATGGACGATTTAGGAGTTTGATGAAGTCTCAACTTCAAGACGAGTTGAAACATAAAAGACCCTGTAATTCTGAAAATAATTAACACCATCTTTTTTAAGGTTAGGTTCCTATGCTGCAAAGCTATTTCTTTGTCGCAAATCATTTTGCTTCAGAATGCTGAAGTTAGTAATGATTCTGAAGTGTCTTAGCAATCTGTGAAGTTATTAATCATTAATCACTCAACCACTCAATCAAGCAATCATTTAACTGGTCCGTCAGTCACTCCGTCAGTCCGGTCGGTCGTTCGGTCCGTTAGTCGGTCTATCAATCAATCAATCAATCAATCAATCAATCAATCAATCTATCCATCACTAGATCAATAAATCAAAAGCATCATCATTATTTGGGTTTACTGCAAAGAGAGCTAATATTGCAAGTCCATATATTAACTAAATTTTACAAATATATCGCAATGAAGTGTCATACACAGAGCAGAAATTCACGCAGAAATTGTGCAAAAACATGCATTCCGCACCTCTGACTCAAGGATGTGCTTTGAAATATAAACTTACTGAAACAATAAATTGTGACTTCTTGGCCTGAGTGGTTCAAAGTTGCGGTTGTTGCTCGTGCACTAAAAATTTCTGCNTCAATCTATCCATCACTAGATCAATAAATCAAAAGCATCATCATTATTTGGGTTTACTGCAAAGAGAGCTAATATTGCAAGTCCATATATTAACTAAATTTTACAAATATATCGCAATGAAGTGTCATACACAGAGCAGAAATTCACGCAGAAATTGTGCAAAAACATGCATTCCGCACCTCTGACTCAAGGATGTGCTTTGAAATATAAACTTACTGAAACAATAAATTGTGACTTCTTGGCCTGAGTGGTTCAAAGTTGCGGTTGTTGCTCGTGCACTAAAAATTTCTGCCCTGTCACGTCAAGGCCGTATTTATATCTTTTTACATACTAACTACCTTCACGAGACTTTTAGAATTCCGATCGAAAATTGTCATGCGGAAATATAATAGCAGCATTTTTTTATGTTTATCGTTTGCTGCAAAAGCAAAGGTCAGTAGTAGACTTACGATGTTCGTTCTAATTATCACTACTACTACTACTACCTTAACTATTACCCCCCTCATCGCTCAAATTTACAAACACAAAAACTGGACTACTTTTCCGATCTGTTTTAATTTCAAATATTTGTGATGGCTAAAACAAACATTAATCTTTGTAAAACGGCAGTTTGTTTTCCCATAAACATGACTTTTCAATTTTGAGCCATTTTCACCGGGGTTTTACTTAAGCCATCCGCCATTACTATTAAAATTACTGTGTTTGTGTAAAAGAGACTGTTTGTGAAATGGTTGATCAGAGGTCTGTCCGACACAGATTGATTTCTGAAATTATAAGGAAACAGTCAAGTCCTATACATATTACAAATAGCATAACAGAGGACTCTGGTCCGGTGAAACTGAACTGCCCAACAAGAAAAACTACCCGGTTGATATTTTGGCATTAATTAACAAAAACAATTCTGTGTCGGATGGACAAATGATCAACCATTTCGCAAACAGCCCCAAAAGTTGCAAATTCAACGATTAACGGAGTAAACCTACGCTTAATGACGTCATATAAATCTGCTATGATCTAAGTAAATCTGCAAGGAATATGCTAATTTGATAAAATAGAAGAAAGGACCCGCATTTATGAAACCAACTGTATTTTGAACTGAATTTGAAATATACAAAACATACAACTAAATTGTACGACACTCAGTGAGCGGCACATTTCTAGTTCATAATGGTTTTCAGAGCTCACGTATTGTTTTCTAATTAGGTATCAAAAATGTCTAAATCTGCATGAAAGTGAACAGCCCATTTTTGACTGTTTTTGTCCATCTCGAGGAGTATGCTGTTTGGCTAATTCCTAATTTCAGAGAGAAATAACGCACCTAAAAGTATCAGAAAGATCTCAAAATAGATTCAAAACTTTGAAAATTGGCCACATGAATTTTGTTGGACGATTTTTCAAACAGTGGATACATTTCTTTGGCTCAACCAGCAGTTCCTTCAAATCTTTTTACAACTACTTGGTTTCCTAAATGCGAGTCTTATTGTACAATGAGAACTATATACTGACAGCTAAGAGCCGGTGTCATAGAAGATATAAGAGAAAGCAGAAAATTTTTCGTCAGTGACGATTTGTGCTAAAAACCTACAGAAACAGGAGTTGAGCGTCATGAGATTTACTCGCCTTTTACACAGAATTTAATTATTATCAGCAATGCTGCTTCTCTCTTAGCCTGAGTCGCAGACCTTCATTTGGAATTCGGTCTGCGACGCAGGCTGGTTCTCTCTGAAAAGGATGACTCTTGGTCGTCGAAATTTTCTCTTTGTTCTTTTCAGGTTCAGTCTTTGGGGGGGGGGGCTTGATCGGTGATTTTCGGTTGGTTTGGGTTGTTTCCAGGCCGGTAATTTTCAGGGGGTTGCTTGTGACTCGGAGAGTGGGCCGCCGAGAATCGACACGGGG
>REGM01000001.1:3411281-3436619 GCA_004194415.1 Aurelia aurita | reverse complement strand
AAACCAAGTAAAACTTCTAGCCATTGCTCATACATTGACATAAATCATTACAGGAAGTGTGACCATCTGCCTCTAGCCATGACCATCTGCCTCTAGCCATGAAGCAATTTGAAGGAGAAAGTAATGGATTTTCAGTCCGTCATAACATTTTACAGATAGCGCAAAAGTAAAGAAAAAAGTGCTCAAAGACAATTAAATCTACGCTTGCTTTAAAGAAAGCCATGTCTGTACAAATTGGAAATGTCTAGCTGGTTCATTTCAAATCAAATCATAGAGGGAAAAAAAGAAAATATAATGAATGACCCAGCATTTTATCAATTCCTAATTTCCCAAAAGCGTAGGATTTCCAGAGTCAACCAAACTTCCCGCAAACGCCTACAGAGGTGTGTACTTTTACGGGAAGTAAAAATAGTCTTTCCTGAACTCTGAAGTGATGAAATGTCTACCCTGGGTATGAAATTTCCTAACGGAAATAAAACTAAAATTTTAAATTATGAAATTTTCAAGGAGATGTAAAATTCGACTTTTATCAAATTTCAAATGATGAAAATTTTCTGCGGAAGGCACGATTTCACTTCTACATGGGTCAATCGTCGAGCAGGTAAAATCAATGGTAGGAATTCCACCCCTCGGAAAATTCCGCTGACTGGAAACCAGCCTTTAATTAACAACAAGATTGAATCAATCGACTTTAGAGAATAACGCACAGCTTCGATTTCGGTGTTGCATTCTTTGATTTCGAGCCAGATGCATTATATTCCAGCGTATGATTTCGCGGTATTTCACGTTCTTTTCGTGCAGCTTGCAAATTTGCGACAAATTTCTCGTAGTTCCTTCTTTGTATTTGATGCAATACGATCCTATAAGTGCCAGTTACTCGGCTTTTTGAATCTTCCGGACAGCTTTCAATCAGCTCGGCCGGAACACCGAAAGTGTGCAGTGCTTTATTTGCTTCTCGCTCCTCTATCGTTCCAGCCGAATGAGATATCGATGGTCTTTGCTCGTATTTCTTATATTGTTTCGGGAACTCAATTCCTTCTAGCCATAGACTTCGCATTATTTCGGGAATCGTGAAACGATCGCTCGGGACTGGTCGTAAGATTTGTTTGATCAGAAATCTGCCAGCTTCGGTAACAAATTCTGGTATCATATAAGTTCCTTCCAAAATCTTTCGTTTCAATTTACCGACGGTTTCTGCCCTAAACGGCATCGTACCACAAACCATAAAGTATAAAAGTACACCCAAAGCCCAAACATCGACGCGAGACCCAACGTAACTGTCATCTTTGAACAGCTCTGGGGCAGCATACGGAGGAGATCCACAAAATGTACTAAGAGCTTCATCTGGTAAAGAAACAGTACTGAAACCGAGGTCACCAATCTTGACGACTCCGAGGCTGGATAAGAAGACGTTTTCAGCTTTAATGTCACGATGGATGATGCCGCTTTCATGCTAAAAAAGAAAAACAGCAAAAGATGAGAGCATGTCACTGTGAAAAAGTTTGAGGCGCAGGAAATCAGATAGTTTGGTGTTCCACAAGGGTTAGGTTTCGGGACATTACTTTTTAATTATGACTATTTTCTGTAGGATGCACTTCGGCACTGATACATAGCAATACAACATGAAATTCTCCTTAGACTCATTCCCAGTGCCAGCTTCATCAAAGATTCAAGCCTGCCATCTACTCGTTAGTGCAACAAACCAAACGCTCTGTNTGACGACTCCGAGGCTGGATAAGAAAACGTTTTCAGCTTTAATGTCACGATGGATGATGCCGCTTTCATGCTAAAAAAGAAAAACAGCAAAAGATGAGAGCATGTCACTGTGAAAAAGTTTGAGGCGCAGGAAATCAGATAGTTTAGTGTTCCACAAGGGTTAGGTATCGGGACATTACTTTTTAATTATGACTATTTTCTGTAGGATGCACTTCGGCACTGATACAAGCAATACAACATGAAATTCTCCTTAGACTCATTCCCAGTGCCAGCTTCATCAAAGATTCAAGCCTGCCATCTACTCGTTAGTGCAACAAACAAAACGCTCTGTGAAAATTGCCTTGCTTTTGTCAGGCTAATTTCAACGAAAACATATTCAGTTTCGCTTCATTTTTTACAATTTCAACGGAAACTTTCTTTCTGGAGGGGAAGGTCTCAAGGAAGGGAGGACTCACATCTGCAATGCTATGTTAAAGGGGTTGTGCAAGGTTTAAAGCTTGCATTTGCAAAGAGCAAAACAATCTAAAAATATCTCATTCAAATCTAAGTTGCACACACGCCGTGAACAATGGCTAGCCAGAGAAACAATGCTGTGTCTATGTGTTTTCTTTGTTCTATTTATAGATGAGCCTATTTACCATTGCACATCCCCTTTAAAGATATCACCCAGGCTATATTGGACATTAATTTGATAAAACGCAAAGGCAACTACAATTCCAAGTAACTTGGAACAATAAGTTTGCTGTCTGTTACAGTACCGGGTGAGTAAAAAAAAGTTACAACGTTTGCAAGCTCTTAGTTTGCTAGCTATTCATCAGATTCCTTAAAACTGATTATCATTGTGTGGCTAACATGTTAACTTAGATAATAAAATTTAGTTGTTAATTTGAAAGTGATTTCATGAAAGTGTTTGATTTCAGAATCTTCCAAAACGCGTCTAACTTCTGGATCAAATTTTCCAACATTTAAGCTCCACAGCGATGAAAATGAATGCCTAGGCAATCAGTTGCGTAGGTACAGAGCCAGTCCTACTATTCTTTGCACTTAGGAATTCTTTTAGCCATTTTTTAAATAGTCTTCAGTATCGTCGTGGTGAATTGTTAACAAATTTGATCAAGGGTTTTAGGCCTGTTTTGAAGGATTCAAAGATTGAACAATTTATAAAATCACTCATAACTTGGGAACAATAAAACCGATTTAAGCCAACTAAAGTTTGTTATCTAAGTTGACATGTAACCTACACAATGGTAACCACATTTAAGGAATCTGATCAATAGGTATCCAACTACAAGCCTTCAAACGTTTTAACATTTTCTTTACTCAACCGGTATATGCAAAAATGACCTACTAAGCTGCGAAGAAAACGGCGACTATTCCATTAAAAAAGAAAGAACTCTCATCCTCGATAAGGCTAGACAAACTGTTTAGCTGTTTCTTCTGTTTCGACTTAATAGCAAAACTAACAATATAGCCGTTTCTCATGACATTTCACAGTAACGAAACACCACAAGAATTGATAATTTTCGTGTTCACAACGAAACCTACGTAAGATATGGTTGACTGAATAGGATTGTGGATGAATATGTTGACCAGGACATCAAAATAACAAAATACGCTTACTAGAAAAGTTCACATTCAATGAAAAGAAAAACCATATTACATAAATATTTAATTACTTCATTAACCGAAGAGTGTCATTTGCTTCTTAACTGTCGTTGCCATAGGAGCTTAAGTCACAAAACGTGTCCGCTTTCGACCGCTTCTTAAGTTAAGGAGGCCTTCATAATAGTAAACTGCTTTGCTTTCAGGCGTGCAATGGCTCATGAGCCGCAAACTATTTACCACACTGGTGCTAGATAGGTGCCACAACCTGGGGATCGCTCAACGGGGTGCAAACCTCAATTTCATGAAAACCTAAATCAAAGTTATTTACTTTACTTACAGCACAACCTGTGTGGATACAACACAGCGCATGCTACTGGGTATTACAAAAACTTGGTTGCGTTTGACCAAATTGTGTTGAACAGTGGAGATCGAAGGGATTGCAACAGGTTATATTTCCCTTTAGCAAAGTCTGCCTCAGAGTTGACATCTTGTTCGCTGGCATTTTGTTAGCGACTAGTTGAGTTCTGATGGTCACATTTTGAATAACCTAACAGTGCCAGGGCGGGCACCTGACCTGATTTTGGTTGGGGACGTGCCATCGAAGCTCCAAAAACATACCCTTTCGAAAATATATACCCAACCTTGTGCCAAATTTTAGAAAAGTATACCCGACTTTATACCAATGTTTGAAAATTGCTTATTTCATTTGTATTTTATACCAAAATCACAAAAATTGATACCGTTCCTTTACTAAAATCGTGAAAATCGATACCCTTCCCGATGGCACGTCCCCGGTACCCAAAATATATATAGTGCCCCCCACCCACCGGGAACAGTGCCTGTGTCTAAATACTGTGAGCAAAAAAGAGGCATTTTCAAAATTTTGATGCTTCCAATTAGCAACACACTACTGAGGTTGCCGATTGGTAGCGAAATATTTGAGGCAACAAAGTTCCACGATTAAATCGTTGCATGCGTCTTCATAAAAAATGGCCACGAAAAAAGTACCAAGTTACACCTTGACGTACAAGACACAGGGGTCTGGAACACAGGCTAACAAGACACGAGATCTAATCAAAGATTTATGAACCAAAATCTTACGATGCTAATAGACGATTACATAAAAGACAGCGTCGAGGGGAAGCTGACCAAGATTCATTGAGTTTGATGGCAGAATTTCAATAGAATCACTGTTAATTCCTCTATAGAACACAATGCATCTGGTAAAATCCCCTCAACGACACCTTTTCCGCAATCGTCTATTGCGATATTGCAGCGCTCTGATATAAAAAGAGCAGCTTCTTCTTATATCAGAGCGCTCTTAAATCCAATAAGTTAGTTTGCTCTCAACAGGCGATTTCATGACCTTTTCTTGCATAATTTTTATTACATCCTCTTCTAAGGAGGTCCTGAAGGGGCAAATTTGGATCTGGGATTTGCCTAAAATGACACCCTGGGAATGATATTTTCGTGCTGGGACTGGGATTTGATGAACTGCGACAGGGTAAACCAACGGCAAAAGAAATAGACTGGCAATGGGGTTTGATCAACAACTATATATTTACAAAACAGTGACTGGAACTTCCTGTAAAATATGACTAGGATGGTGGGATTGAGGACACCCTTTCAGGACCCCCCTCTTCTAAAAACAAACTTTGCAAAGTATCTGCAATTTTTATGAAGATATTATGGAGCTCATAACTCAGATAGTTCACAAGCTAGTCACCATTCACGGTCGAAATCAAAGTTGATCAACTAGGAGTATACAAACTTCTAACCAGACTAAAGTTTGGATGCTGAATCCAAATCTAGGGTCAAAAATTTCATACAAATAAAAACCTTGAACTATTTTCAAAACAAAGACGTTAGTTGAAAAAGACAGATGGCATCCAGAAAATAGGTTGACAAAGAAACCTTAATGAACATCCCTGCAATTTCTCAATCAGTTTTTCATTAAAATGGCAGACACCTGCCATGCTCTATTTCTTATGCACATACAGTTAATTTTAATGAGGTTGTTTTCCATTGCACAAAAATGTATGCTTGTTTAAATATGTAAGGGTAATGTGTAATGTGTAATGTGTATTGGGTTCTTGTCGTCTTCTTCGTAGCTATGGACACCTCTTGCAAGTTTCAGTGGGAAGCCAATAAATCATGTAGACATCTATGCTAAGGCAAAGGAGTCCNCGTTAGTTGAAAAAGACAGATGGCACCCAGAAAATAGGTTGACAAAGAAACCTTAATGAACATCCCTGCAATTTCTCAATCAGTTTCTCATTAAAATGGCAGACACCTGCCATACTCTATTTCTTATGCACATACAGTTAATTTTAATGAGGTTGTTTTCCATTGCACAAAAATGTATGCTTGTTTAAATATGTAAGGGTAATGTGTAATGTGTATTGGGTTCTTGTCGTCTTCTTCGTAGCTATGGACACCTCTTGCAAGTTTCAGTGGGAAGCCAATAAATCATGTAGACATCTATGCTAAGGCAAAAGAGTTCTTGAAAGTTGTTTTTACAAAGACAAATTTTAGCTCTGAATAGACACCCCAGAGTTGCCTTGTTTACATTACGATTCCCACAAAAACATAGTGACTAAGTCAACATTAATACAGTACAGTTCTTTCCTAACTTAACAACATTTTCTTTCATAAGAATTCATGAGAATTTATAAAACCTCTTGTGAATCCCAAGAATTCTTGCAAGTTTTCAGGCTGAGCTCCACTTGTACTGTACTGTACTGTGTACAAATCAGTATGGAATAAAATATATATTGTTTCTAAAATTCTTACAGATAAATTATATAGTTCTTATCAATTCTTAAGAATTCTCAAGAATTCATGGATATTAAGTTACGAAAGAACTGCACCGTAAGTTTTCCTGGCTTAACTTTGATCCCGTTGTCATCCAGAAAATATTTGTAGTTGAAAATTGATACCGTTCTTGACATCAAAATCAAAATAATCATTTGTGAAAATGATACTGTTCCAGGTGGCACACCCCACTAATCAAAATATCCATATTTCCCCCTGTGGATGTTCGTTGCCACCACATAAAATGGCAATCTCTGGATGTTCGTTGCCATCACATAAAATGGCAATCTCGCCAGGATGTTCTTTCAACTCACATAGTAGCACTAAAAACATGCATCCTAGACAGTTACCAAATATTGTCTTCTGACACTAACTACAGGATTAAATCAAATCTGGGCAAATTTGNACACAGGCTAACAAGACACGAGATCTAATCAAAGATTTATGAACCAAAATCTCACGATGCTAATAGACGATTACATAAAAGACCGCGTCTAGGGGAAGCTGACCAAGATGCATTGAGTTTGATGGCAGAATTTCAATAGAATCACTGTTGATTCCTCTATAGAACGCAATGCATCTGGTAAAATCCCCTCAACGACACCTTTTCCACAATCGTCTATTGCGATATTGCAGCGCTCTGATATAAGAAGAGCAGCTTCTTCTTATATCAGAGCGCTCTTAAATCCAATAAGTTAGTTTGCTCTCAACAGGCGATTTCATGACCTTTTCTTGCATAATTTTTATTACATCCTCTTCTAAGGTCCTGAAGGGGCAAATTGGATCTGGGATTTGCCTAAAATGACACCCTGGGAATGATATTTTCGTGCTGGGACTGGGATTTGATGAACTGGGACAGGGTAAACCAACGGCAAAAGAAATAGACTGGCAATGGGGTTTGGTCAACAACTATATATTTACAAAACAGTGACTGGAACTTCCTGTAAAATATGACTGGGATGGTGGGATTGAGGACACTCTTTCAGGACCCCCCTCTTCTAAAAACAAACTTTGCAAAGTATCTGCAATTTTTATGAAGATATTATGGAGCTCATAACTCAGATAGTTCACAAGCTAGTCACCATTCACGGTCGAAATCAAAGTTGATCAACTAGGAGTATACAAACTTCTAACCAGACTAAAGTTTGGATGCTGAATCCAAATCTAGGGTCAAAAATTTCATACAAATAAAAACCTTGAACTATTTTCAAAACAAAGACGTTAGTTGAAAAAGACAGATGGCATCCAGAAAATAGGTTGACAAAGAAACCTTAATGAACATCCCTGCAATTTCTCAATCAGTTTTTCATTAAAATGGCAGACACCTGCCATGCTCTATTTCTTATGCACATACAGTTAATTTTAATGAGGTTGTTTTCCATTGCACAAAAATGTATGCTTGTTTAAATATGTAAGGGTAATGTGTAATGTGTAATGTGTATTGGGTTCTTGTCGTCTTCTTCGTAGCTATGGACACCTCTTGCAAGTTTCAGTGGGAAGCCAATAAATCATGTAGACATCTATGCTAAGGCAAAGGAGTCCTTGAAAGTTGTTTTTACAAAGACAAATTTTAGCTCTGAATAGACACCCCAGAGTTGCCTTGTTTACATTACGATTCCCACAAAAACATAGTGACTAAGTCAACGTTAATACAGTACAGTTCTTTCGTAACTTAACAACATTTTCTTTCATAAGAATTCATGAGAATTTATAAAACCTCTTGTGAATCCCAAGAATTCTTGCAAGTTTTCAGGCTGAGCTCCACTTGTACTGTACTGTGTACAAATCAGTATGGAATAAAATATATATTGTTTCTAAAATTCTTACAGATAAATTATATAGTTCTTATCAATTCTTAAGAATTCTCAAGAATTCATGGATATTAAGTTACGAAAGAACTGCACTGTAAGTTTTTCTGGCTTAACTTTGATCCCGTTGTCATCCAGAAAATATTTGTCGTTGAAAATTGATACCGTTCTTTACATCAAAATCAAAATAATCATTTGTGGAAATGATACTGTTCCAGGTGGCACACCCCAGTACTCAAAATATACATATTTCCCCCTGTGGATGTTCGTTGCCACCACATAAAATGGCAATCTCTCCAGGATGTTCTTTCGACTCACATAGTAGCACTAAAAACATGCATCCTAGACAGTTACCAAATATTGTCTTCTGACACTAACTATGTACAGGATTAAATCAAATCTGGGCAAATTTAGAAATGGCCAGATTTGTTGGTAATCTTATCTCATAATCTGCTGAGATCAGCATGTAATGAAAATTTAGCAGATGATTCTAGCATGATGTGCTGATGATTCCAGCAAGGTGGTGATGTGCAAAAGTTGAATCTTCTTGAAAACCATTTTCCTAATATTGAAAATTGTCATTATATAATTAATTAAAGGTGTTGTGGCGCTGTGTTGTAATCCACTGACTTTGCAGCCAGAACAGTTAGGCGGACGGGCTTCAAATCCCACTAGCACCTCTTGCGTCATGACAAGGGGTCGCGGACTCGATTAGCACTTAGCTACTTCTGCGATCCCCGCGCTTGGTGCTAAAAACCGCAACTTCGCCTTCACCTTCATTAATCAGTTTCTGCAGTTTTCAACAAATTTTCCCTTGCCACCAAGACCAAAAATACTATGCTTAAAATTCAGTTGCTGTTCTGAGCTGTGTTTAATCATCTACTTAAAAAACCTTAATAACTTAGTTACTATATGCAAATGATTAATACCACAACAAATTAATTGAAATTAGACCTACCATATGGTTCACTGCTGACACAACTTGTGCAAAGTACTTCTTTGATACCCTCTCTGGTAATTTTCCTTCGTTTAAGATTTTATGAAAAAGTTCTCCGCCATTAGCATATTCTATCACCATGTAGACTTTTGATAAAGTTTCTATAACTTCATAAATTCTAATAATATTTGGATGTCGAAGTTTTTCCATGCATGAGATTTCTCGTGAAAGAAGGCGCTGCGTTTTCTGATCCAACTTTGTTTTGTCGAGAATTTTAATTGCAACTTTTTCTGAAGAAAATATGAAATATAATAAGCAATATGTATAAATCAATAGAAAATTAGGATCACACATTATATTTCTTTAGGGTTAAGACCTCTAAGGGCATCTGGAAAGTGGGTCCGTTCTTGGAATGTGTGATTTCAAGTGCTACATGCCAGGAAAGGAAGGAATCTCAAATTAAGCTTCCATGAATGTCAAGATAATTTCACTCCTGACAAACTGGCATTCAATTGCAATTGAAATCCCACAAAATGATGGGATTATGGCATGGGATTATAGAATTATCCACGCTGCAAATGAGTGGGCACTTTGTAAATTTTGGACAGATTTTCGAATTTTAATTGAATTTTTGATTGGTCTGAAAGAACTTCAGATTACACACAGATCACAGATCTTTGGCTGGTATGATTGAAAAGTAAACTAATAGCTTTTCTCTTTACTTTGGTCGAAAACTAAACGTTTTAGCAAAGTGAACATGTTTTCTGTCGTAAGAGCTTACTTTCCATTTTGGACAGATCAAACTAAAATCTGGGATATTAATATACTGTATGTTGCGAAAAAGAACAAAATTTATGCTCATCTCGATGTTCATTAAAATATCTTGGATGGAGGAGTTTAACTTTCAGAAAATTTGGGGGTGTTTTTTTATCACGGTAACTGAATTTGCTACAATTTTTAGGACAGTATAATAGTCATAGTTACAACATTGGAGAAACGAGAAAAAGCAAATAAGAGATCGCACAGTTTAAGCAGTATATCTTTAGTAAGGCATGAAACAATTTCTGAAACGAAGACTCATGCCTGATATATATCAGAAAGGTATAAGTTCGTTTAAGAATCCAATAATTTGTCTCTGAGTATATCCATCCAATGTTTAGACTTATTTTGTTTTATCTCTCTGAGTATATCTCTGAGTATATCCATCCAATGTTTAGACTTATTATGTCTGAGTCAACATGTTTATTGTAGCATGATTGTAGGTACTTAAACTTTTCCCTGCGCAACCTGTTCTATTGACCGAAACTTCGCGCAAATTTATAGATTTCTAATTAGGCCTGTCCAGCAGATTGCGTCTTGTCAAATTAATGAGAAGTACCCAGCACTTATTTTGTAATTTGTCTATTAAAAAAGTCCAAGCTGTTTGCTTGAGTTATCTTTTATCTTTCTTTAGGGAAATCTAGGAACAAAAGAACCGGATAATATGTCACACAATCTTATTGTGCTTTGCTGCTAAGTAAACCAGGCGGTCTCTCACTGTACGTCTGACGTCTCTGCGTGCTTGAAGCCATCATTTGATTTGCTGATCATATTCAAGACATTTACACATTTTCAAGATAATTATCAAAATCTCAAAATTATTATTTACCTTTGGCAATACAATGATATCCTAATTTAACCTGTGAGAAGTTTCCACTGCCAAGATCTCCGCGGATGCGATAAAACCCAATGCGCCGGCCTGCTGAAACTTCTTTCGAAACTTTCTCGTCATTTTGTAACTCTCTAGTAAGTCTTTCATAAGCAGAAAGGCCTACTTCTTTTTTCTCGTCTTCCACTTGTGATGAAGAGTCGTTAGATTTAGTAAACTCGGCATTTTTAATGTTATTATTCACCTCCATTGGAGGTTCAACCTCCACAGCCATTCTTCCATCTTCAAATGTTTGAATCTTTCTCAGACATTTCTCGTTTCCAAGGATATGAAACCGCGGGGCTCCTCCGCAGTCTAAACGATTCTTAGAAAACAAAAGCACACAAAACAATGCAAAGGAAAACAATAATAATATAAGTTTCTTATAAAAAAATTAGTGTGTTTCAAGATGGCATTTGTGTTGTCGCTTTAAAATTCAAGGATTCAACCTCCACAGCTCCATTGTCGTTCTTCCAACGTTCGAATCTTTCACAGATCTCTTTTCGTTTCCAAGGTTATCAACACGCGGGGCTCCTCCACATTCCTAGATTATTCTATCAAAACAGTGAATTTTTCTTTTGCAATCAAACCAAAAATGATTCAAGTACACATATTTTTTTAGAAGAAACTTAGAAATTGGCCCTGTACTGAAAGCTTCTTACTGTTTCATAGAAGGTTTCTCAAATTTTCGTTGTTTTATAACAAGCAACAGCACCAACAACAACAGCATTATTGAAAAGGAGGCTATTTGGCCTAGCCAGCATTCTTGATAATTCGATCTTGGAACAAAGTCAGTAACAGCGTGACAGAGTTGAAAGGCATGCCAGACAGAGCACAAGACCAATGCTCAAGAGAAGATTACAGTCACAGAAAGGTTTGTTCTTTTCAATCATTGAGCCTNGCTAAAAAAAAGAAATTTAAAGATCGGCCATGTAATAAAATCTTGGTGATTTTTCAAACAGGAGTACTTTTTTTAGGACACCCGGTATAAAAAAATTGGCAGTAAAATTGTAAGAGCTGTAATTATGTAGAATCGTCAGGAATATGGCATTGATTTTGGTTAAATACGAGACCATAAGGGGTTCTTTTCATTTCAATTTAAGGATTAGTGAATCCAGATTCATCTTTCAGTGCATAGGGACAACCCTCGGGTGCCTGAATAAGTTTTCATCTTACGTACGATCTTTTTGGGCAAATTTGGGACCTGTTCCTCTTACAAGATGTACGTATGGTATTAGAAATTTGCAAAAGGAAATCTCGTGTAGTTTGTAGACGACTTAGTAAAGGGTATGTCTAATTTATCTTGTTTTTGTTTCATACAGAACCATCAATGGAATGGCGTTATTAAAAGAAACGAATTATTCAAAGTAAGTAGACATGTTTATATTTTCATGTGAATTCGTTTTCATGCCTTTTTGATTGAAATAACACTTGGAAAAATATGAATTTGAAGTCTGTTGAAAAACATTTGTCATGGTTGAAAGACACAAGGGTGAAGTCAGCTTTACTTTCGAAGGAGAAGGTACTAATTTTTGGTAGATTTTTGGTACAGCACATTTTAAGTTGCGCAACTTTCTTGGTGAATTTTTCCTTGTATGTGAATGAATCTTTTTGATTGATTGATTGATTGATTGATTGATTGATTGATTGATTGATTGATTGATTGATTGATTTAATTTATTTAAGGAGGGTTGTCCTTCAGCAGAAGCTGTTTTCAAGGGGCCCTCCAAAAATAATTTGTATATTTTTTAACTGTTTAACAGACATGATATTCCACACATAGTTAGCAAGATAATTCCTTTTCTATTGCAGAATAGACCTCGATTTGGTCCTTGATCTAAAAGCATTTGGGGATGATTCAACAAGGTAATATTGCAAACAGTGCTGTTAGCGTACACTCATTTTTTATAAGAAACCGATTATAAGAAACTGTAGTAGCCTCTTTCAGAAAACAAGAAGCTCTACTAGAAACGGCCAGAGGTCAATTCGAAGTTAAGAAACTTTTCCAATTTTAGTTACGAGTTCCAAAGTGTTTTAAACAGAAAGTATATCACCAACTCAAATAATACTAAAAAGAATAATTTGTGTTCATAATTTGGTTCTTTCTTGTAGATTTTGGTTTAAAAAAAGCGCGGTCCTCGATGAATTTTGATAAAATGTGAAATTCAGTTTTATGAAAAATTAAGAAACTCTCCAAGAAACCTTTGCTATAAGAATTGGGTCGTACGTTAAGAAACCCTACTACAAAAATCAGAGCCAAGTTTCTTACGAAAAACTAAATGTATTGGAAATTACAACGAACAAGTGACTTTTAAATTGCTCCTGTTGAGAACTCGTTTAAATTTTGCAACTCAATTTCGAAAACCAAATGCATGATTTGAATGAACTACTTAAAAAAAATCCCGATACTGCATGAAACAATTTGCCCGTAGAAAGCAGTTAAGCTTTACAGAATTTATTGTTTGATAAAACAATTTCAAATCTTGCCCGATTGAATGCATATTTCTTGGTGATTTGATCATTTTTTTGCTAGAATCATTATTCACCCATCAAAAGTCGATCTCACATTAGATGCAAATATCCGCGAATTAAACAATTGAAGGGTTTTGCATCAGTAATTTTGCGTTATCGCAAATCGCACCTGACATCTAATGTGAGACAAGACTGTCCTTTAGACTTGATTTATTTTTTTTAAAGGGGTTTGGATGTTCTTGAAGAACGAGTTGGAACTGGAACGTTGCTTGGAAATAGACACTTGAGCCAGGTAAGCTGTTGATTCAAGCGATATATTTTCTAATCCTCCTCCCTTCGATGTTTTGATATTTGGATTGGAAGCTGTATTAGGTGAGGAAATTAACCTGTACTTCGATATTTGTAAACTTTATTTGAGCTCAGTTGGATTAAATTTGATAAAGTTATGAAACTACCTCTCAAACTTTAGGGTGAAAAGTGATATCAGTAGCATATCAATATAATATACTGTCAGAGAAATGGTAACTTCGAAACTGAGTTCAACTGTGTTATCTGAGCATAATGTTTCTCCTAGCACATGGGTGCAATGGCAATTCCTTGTTAAATGAAAAAGGGCACGTGAAAAAGGGCACGTAATTGCTCAGGAAATGTGTCCTCTTATTAATCTCCCAAGAACTTCATCGTAAAAATGATACGATCCTGTTCTGAAGTAGCATCTTTATTCTATTTAGGAAATCCAAACTGCCACGTTCGAGCTGTGTGGCTGCATAGCTGAAGATGATTTGGAACAATGGCTTCAGGTATAATGACTACAAATCTATACTTCATCATACCTAGTAAACGAGTAAAAAGTTGCCAAAAATCTTTGATCTTGGCACAGGGGGTGGATCTGCGCCGAATTTGAAGGGGGCAACTTGCAGAGGGGTGCCAAATATGGAAAAAAGATCAGCGCGCCAAATGAGGGCGTACATTTTCGGACTACATTTTACGAAAATAAAACACCTAAAATTCATTCTATATTTTATCTACTAACGTAAACTTAGAGATGTTTTCTCGATTGTTTGCCTGCTGCCCCTCAATCTGCGGTATAAAAAATTTAGAAAGTACATTCGTTTAGTTGATCTGTAAGAATTCGATGATTTTTGCCAAGAAAAACATTTGCAAAAACATTCACAAGGAATGTTTTTGATTGTGTAGAATTATTGTCTTATCATGCTATGTAACCTAAAATTCATTGATTATTTTTCTTCAATAGAATCTATTATGGGAATCAAAAACCAATAATGCAACTGGTAAAGAGATGTCGGTACTACGAATGAAGGTTCGTGGGTTAACTTTTTCTCTCCTTCAAAACATTTGGATTATTCTTCATCTAAGCCAGTACACCTTTAACAGATTCATTCTCCGTTCTTTGACAATTTTGTGAAGAGACAGAACCTGTTTTTCGTACACACAAGGCACGTATGGTTCCAGGAGAGTCCCTTCCGATTCATTCTCCTTTTAATAAAGAAGTTTTTTGTTCTGGCATATATCTTTTTCTTCTACAGGGAATATTTTGCGTGAAAGGCTATGAGAGTCAATGCTTCGTCCAAGCCGTCTATGAAATATATGACAAAACCTTTGCAAACAAATGGAACGACCAAGAACGAATCAACAGGATAATTCTGATAGGTATGTAATATTTGCTAGACTTATCTCTTCGTTGTTAAGAGGAATAAATTAAATTTTGTTGAGAACTCCTCCAACTTTATCAATTATCAAATACAATTGTCAGGTGTTTGTGCAGAGAAGTTATAGTTATCCACCTGGCTCTTACATTCCTGAGACTTTATGAATTTTAGACTGTCTTATTTGGAAAAAAGGCTGACTTAGATATTAAAATCTTTTCTCTTTAAGCATTAAAATGCTAAAGAATTAATTTCTTTTAGACGAAATGTTTTCAGTTGAGACTGTGTTCCACCAAAAGAGCTGCGGAAAGTCTCATAAAACTCAAGGCAGTTAGACATTCGAGACATTTTCAGTTTCATGTCAGAGATCAAATTCCTGGGACCAACTGTCAGAGGTTAGAAGTCGGACGTCATCCAGGTCAAGGTCTATCATACGAAATCTCTTTCGGTGTACCAATGCTAAAATATTTCTTCATGATTTTAGGTAAAAATCTCGACAAGGAGGCGATTAATCGAAGTTTTGAAGAATTAATATTGAAGCAAAGGTAAAGACTATTGTATGACCATTTAAAGAGACTATTTATCATATGTCATATTTATCATCACATAATTATTTTAATTTTTCAAACGATTGAGCTCTTTCAAGGCCAACCTGTAGTAGTACTCTGTTTCGTTGGAAAAAATATACAGATGTTTGAAAGCCGGTAGCTGTCAAATTATTTATTAGATTTATATAAACTGATAACATTTGCGTAGCTAACATATTAACCAAGATAAGAAAATTTAGTTTTTCAGAATCGGTAGAATTGTTCTCAAGGTACAAGCGATTCTACAAAAATGTTTCATCTCAAAATCCTTCAAAACAGGCCTAAAATCCTTGATCAAATTTGCTAGCAATGCAGCCGCATGATAACAGAAAATAGACGAAAAAGGCTGTGTGGCAGTCCCAAGTGTATGCTTGACCCTGTAAGATGCTTGAGCAATAGCATAGACCGATAGAGTTTGATTTTGATAGCTGCGGGGCTAAACTGTTAGTAAATTTTATGAAGGATTTTAGGCCTGTTTTGCCAGATTTTGGAATGAAACATTTTTATAAAATCGCTTATAATTTGAGAACGATATGACCGATTTTGACAAACTAAATTTCCTTATCTAAATTGACATGTTAGCTACACAAATATTATCAGTTTATTGGAATCTAATTAACAGTTTTAAAGCCACAGTTTGTCAAACGTCTAAACATTTTCTGGCTCATCCGGTATGTAAGCTGACTGGTACGAGCAAGGCAACAGTATTTTTCAGGATAAAATTACTTATTTTAATAAGTTGTGTGACGAAGACACGCTAAATTCTAAATAATGTAGCTACGCGTATCAAAATATTGAAGTTTATACAAAAATTATTATGTCATAACTATCATACACAATCAGAACTATATCTGAATACACCAATGCGTCTTTGTTAGCATTTCTGCAAAATGTTCCAGAAAAGGCCAAATATTTGCAGTTTGTAAAAATGTATGAAATGGTGATAGGCGAAACCTTTCGCGTGCCTCAATCCCTGATTCTGAAAAGCTAAACAGCTAAATGGTCTACAGGCAACCTCATGTCATTGGGTCTGGAAGGATTCCAGCGTCTCTTAAACTCAGAATAGACCCCTGGGCCCGGTTGTTCAAAGCTCGATTGGTGCTAATTTTGGGTTAAAATGCATGATTTAGTAATCGTACGTATAGTAATCCAGTCTTAGTCTAATACCAGTTTTGAACAACCGGACCCTTGAGAAATATTTTTAAGCTTTTACATTTTGTAGATGGCCGTAAAGTTTGACAAAAGCTTTTTACACAGATGGGGTGAGCTTCCTGCTCTTAAATAAGCATTTACAAAATTTGCAGCATAGGCGTGCCAAGCATACTGAGCAGATGGCCCTTTTAAGAGTCAATGTTAATAGTTCTGCTCAAAAACACTGCTCAAAAACATTACCAAGCGGATACAAACCCCCACCCCCACCCCCATTGGCAAAAATAAAAGCTACAGTCCAAATAATTAAAATTTATTAAAAGCCTTGATCTTCTTATGAAATTAGTATAAAAAATTCTCTATGGTAGCTAAATCTTGCTTAGGGCCTTTTCCTGGTATCTCTCTCTCCATTACAATACTATTAATTTCCTGAATTCTTCTGCAAAAATCTAAAATGATAATGTTTGTGCTGGATTCGTTCAATTCTTGCTGAAGTGTAATAATACCTTAGTCCACGTGACAGTTTCTCGTAATTCATTAATTTCTTCTTCTTAAAATCTCCCCACAGTTTGGCAACCATTTCTGGTTTTGTGAATTTAAACTCACCGCGTTCTTCTGATGTCCATTGGATATAAGCAATATACTTTTTATCCTTGAGCAGCTCCAGAAGAAAGTCGTCTAGCATCACTTTCTTGCGCTTTCCTTAAAAGAACAGAAATAACTTTTCTAAACCACTTGAAAGATATTAAAGGGTTTGCGCAAGGTTAAAAGCTTGCATTTGCAAAGAGCAAAAACATCTAAAAATATCCCATTCAAATCGAAGTTGAACACGCGCTGTGAACAATGGATAGCCAAAGAAACAATGCTGTCTGAGTGTTTTCTTTGTCCTATTTATAGACAAGCTTATTTACCATTGCATATTCCCTTTAAAGTAAGGTTCAAGTTATCACTACCAAACTAAAAGTAAATGCCACCCATTTCTAATGGCACAACTACATTTTGAGACCAAATTTGGGGGTTTGCAGAGTTGAAACCAACCCCAATGGGCTGCATTCCCTGTTAGCCTATTCGTGGCAGCAACCCCCCCTCCCTTGGTCTAAACCACGAGAAACAGGGCCAAATTGGAAACTAAACGAACAGTTAATGGATCAACTCATCTCCTTCGCTTCCTTTTTTGGGCCATTTTCCTTCTCTGCTGCGAAGGCGCTGTTTTGGTTCCCGCCAATTCTTTGATGGAAATTCGCCAAACCATGGTCACGTCAATCAACAATTTGGCGGGAAAAGAATAAGCGCCTTCCCAGCGGTTAAATTAAGAAACGTTTATAACTGGCATTGAATAATGTGTTTCATTCTTTGAAGGAACTGTTTGCTTGCAATTTTTCGCCTGACATTATCAACAGGCGAAAGTAAGTTCACTGTTTATGGGACGCACTTCCTCCCTTTCAGATCGTATTTGACGATTTACTGTGAGACAGCATAGGCTTCGAATCTTTGCAAAACTTAAAAAATTAATCGTATAAAATTGTATTGCCCTATTCTTCAAATGAATTGTTCAAAGGAACTTTAGGTAATTTGCCATAATCCCAGAGAGAGCATTTTTCATATCATCATCATTTTGAGAATTTTATATTTCTGCTAGTTTTGAAGTTATGACATCATCAAATTGCTAAATCGTAAACCATAAAAGCGACAGACATTTGCTTGCTACCATCTCGTAGACCTTCAAAAACTGAGTTTTTCTTGTATTGATCATATTGATTTTCTTCAAGCAGTTTAGAATTTGTGGTGCTTTTAATGTTTGCGTGAACATTAGTTGCTTCATCTCGTACATCCTTTCATAAAACTTAAAAGCGCTGTAATTCCAAAAATAATGATGATATCAAAAAAGCTCTCTCTGCGATTATGGTAAATTACCAAAGTTCCCTTCGAGAAATTCACTAGAAAGAATGGGGGGGAAATAACATTTCACACGATTAATTTTAAAGTTTTGCAATGATTCGACGCCGATGCTCTGTGAGACAAAAGTATTAAGCAACTTGTTCCGTTATTCAATGATATCTTCAAGTTTTGTAACACTAGCAGACATTTCAAAATAGGTTGTCATCATCATTATCATAAATTTATAGAGCAGGCAAGGTTAAAATAAATAGCAAAAATTACAACTCAGCCCTTAATTCACTTAATAGACTTGGGGCAAGTCTATTCACTTACCAGCAGGTTTGCTGCTACTACTTGTGGAAACTTCAGTCTTCTTTTCCTCCTCCCTTCCCGTGGATGATTGCCGTTGAATCGACCCTTCTTTTCTATATGCAGATGCCTGTAAATCGGGTTGTTTATCAGATTGCCATCCCTCCCCTTTTTCCTTCTGCACAGCCGATGTTAACATAGGATTCCGCGATAAAGTAAAACTTGAAGTTTCAACTTCTTGAACTGGCGGCACTCTCTCAGGAGGCGAATGATTATCCCGTGAAACAAACGCTTCGCCTCGAATGGTTTGAAACGAGGATGCTGTCACAAGCTTCGCGTCACGGAAATGCGAGGCAGGTTCCGCTTCTCCGAAGGAGAACGAGGCAGCTCGTTTGCGACTTTCAGGTAAAACTATTGGAGTTTGTCTGCTTGCTTGATGGCAGGATGCTTCTTGGGCAGTGTACAACGTAAACGGATTCGGGGTTCTTGGTGGAAAGATAAGATCGCCTCGAATTGAAGGTATATGATACTGAGGAGGGAAGGGCATGCTTTGAAGTGAATGCGAGGCTCTTGATATATCATCGTTATAGTAAAAGTTAGTGGCTCTGGGTGATATCGAGGCTGGTTGTTCTCCCATATTTACGGGGCATGTCATATCGTCGAGGTCTATTGTGTCTAATATGCTTTGTAGTGAGTCATCATCATCTAATAGGCTTCGCAGATCTGGTAGAGACTGCAACGAGAAACAGATGTAAATAAACACCGAAGATAGATATTTCAGTGTGGCCGATGGTAGCAATGAATTCATAGCGGGGAAGAAACAAAATTTTCCTACAGCAAAGTCTACAACAACAACGACAGCAGCAACAACAGTTTTAGGATGACATGTTCCAAGTATGCATGATGCTGACATAATGCTTCAGTAAAATTTTGCCATATTTTGCAATGTAACATAACCTACAAAATTAGGGTAATACGCTAATATATCAAACCTTGAAATCTCTATCAGATTTACTCAGACTTTCCTACGAGTTTCTTACGAGTTTCATAACAGTCTTCATGTTTACTTGTTGTGCAGTGGCGGACACTAGGGGAGCGAGGGGTTGCGTTCGCCCCCGAATGTTGGGAAGAACAATGACCTTTTTCTTAAAAACAATAGAAATGAACAATTCTTTTTAACTGAAACAATAGCTTCGCCCCCCCNAACAGTTTTAGGATGACATGTTCCAAGTATGCATGATGCTGACATAATGCTTCAGTAAAATTTTGCCATATTTTGCAATGTAACATAACCTACAAAATTAGGGTAATACGCTAATATATCAAACCTTGAAATCTCTATCAGATTTACTCAGACTTTCCTACGAGTTTCTTTCGAGTTTCATAACAGTCTTCATGTTTACTTGTTGTGCAGTGGCGGACACTAGGGGAGCGAGGGGTTGCGTTCGCCCCCGAATGTTGGGAAGAACAATGACCTTTTGCTTAAAAACAATAGAAATGAACAATTCTTTTTAACTCCCCCCCCCAATATTTGGCAAAGTGTCCGCCACTGTTGTTGTGCTCTCGTGAACATAACAAAACGAAGTATTTTGAAGCCTTTCTAATGTTTAGATACTACTCAAGTACCTTCCGAGTAATATGATGCAGGAAAAAAGTGAAAATAAAGTAAAAATACGCTAAGGATTTCTGGAATTTTCGCAAGTTTTTAGTGATCTGAGAGTTGAGTTTCTCACAAAGAATTTCTTATAAAAAAATACATGCACAGAAAAAGAAAATTTAAAGATCGGTAACATAATCAAATTTGGTGATTTTCCAAAAGGTGCTAGTTTTTTTCACTCACCCGGTGCAAGTTGACCCAGTATACCCCCCCCCCCCGCCTTCACTCCAGTTCATCATTAAAACTTTCGGTAAAAAATTTATCTTTTTCTTAACAAGTTAAGCGGACCCCCTTGCTTATTTTTGTTGTAACGTAGCTTCTTATCAATGTGTTTACAAATGTGTTTACCTACAACGTTAAGTTCCTCTTCCATTTCTTTTTCTGGGAAAATTTATTCCAAGAAATGTTATTTCCTGCTTATCCTTGCCACAGCTCTATTCAGCGGTTGATATTGTTACAGCATTATCGTAACAGACAACAAAATAATCTCACTGTAGATTATGATAATCCTTGGATACTTGCAGGATTAATGTCCATAGTAAATTATTATTAAAAACTCAATTTCAGTCTTTTAATTACTTAACTAGGATCACTAGTCTAGGAACAATTTATCATATATGTAATGTTCTGTACGAGTGATGTAACACTCTAAAGTAGTAGAAGCTCGTCTACCCTCTTTGTGATTCTTATGGCCTATATCTGGACTCTTCAATATGTAACTGACTCGGTTTTTTAAGAGAGTACACTCATTTTTTATAAGAAAACATTCAAAAGAAAATGTAGGCACAATTTTTCAAAATAAATAAACCGTGGTACCGGATTAAAAATTCTAAGAATTACCTTTCACCAAAAGAGAATCAACATTAAATTTAGAGCATCTAAAATTGAAGACACTCATAAGAAACTTTTGGCGGCAAAAATATCCTAAAAAAATTAAGAAACTCGCTACCAACACCGGGACTAACTTTTTTGTAAATAACAATAGGTGTATACGTGTCGTTTTTTAAGAATCTCTTTTTAAGAAACGAAGCTCTTAGATCACCAAAATTGGGAAGCTAGGAGTAATGAAAAATATTTTTCAAGAGACTTCATATCTAATCTAGGAAATCCAACTCAACTTTTCATTTCTTGTTATCTTTTGGTTTTGTTACTGCATGATTACGTATTACTAAAGTGATATTCTTGGGAGGCACGCTGCCTCTTTCATAAAACTATAAGGCCCGATTAGGTGATCTTCCCACTGATGTGAGCAATGAGAATTTAGGAAGAAACTTTCGTACTCGAAAATGAAATTTTTTGTATGTTTGGTTTCTTGTAAATAGATACCTGAATGTGGTACTGAAATCATGAAGTGAGCGGTTCTTATACCAGGTGATGAAAAAAAAGTAAGAACGTTTCAAAGCCTGTAGTTTGCTGCCTATTCATCCGATTCCTTCAAACTGATTATCATTATGTAGATAATACGTCAATTTAGATAACAGAATTTAGTTGGTTTAAATTGGTTGTACTGTTCTGTAGTGTTGAGCGATTTTATAAAATTGTTCAATCTCAGAATCCTTCAAAACAGGCCTAAAATCCTTCATCAAATTTGGCAACAATTCAGCATGATGATACTGAGAACTCTCCGAAGAAGGCTAAAAGGAATTCCGAAGTGTAAAGAATCGTAGGGCTGGCTCTGTATCTGCACAACTTGTTGCCTAGGCAGTGAGATAGCCCGAATTAGCTTTTTTGGAGTTTTGCAGGATTCTGAGATAAAGCGCTTTTATAAAATCACTTGTAATTCGAAAAAGATATCACCGATTTTAACCAACTAAATTTGTTATCTAAGTTGACATATTACCCATGCAATAATAATAAGTGTTGAATAATCTGATGAGTAGCTAGCAGACTACAGGCTTGCAAACGCTTTCGACGTTTTTTTGACTCACCCGGTATAACAGTAAAAAATCCTCGGCGGTGCTAGTGGGGCGCAACGGACCCAAAGGGTTAAAAAAACTCCTTACTGCTTGTCAGCTTTGTCACTTGCGAAGAGATTTTTGAAAGAGTAGCTTTAATGGTCTGGAATTTATGTTAAGAGTTACTATTGGACAAAAACGACTAGTTTAGAACGCGAGAAAGGTAGATTTTAAGCGGGGATGGCTCAGTGGTAGCACGCTTGACTACCAACCTGAAGGAGGGTGGCTCTAGTACCCGTCCTGTCAAACCTGCTACATGAGTGAAGGTGTGGCCACATCGACAGGAAGGACTGGGACACTGCTTCGATAAGCTTAGCTTCTCAGTGTCCTAAACTACCTTCGGATGCTAAGTAGATATAAGGAAGACTTCAACACAGATTGCTGCGGTAAGAGGCCTTGTCCTAAGAGGAAAGGTTGTTGTCTGCAAGAATTTGCACTGGTACTTGTTTAATCGGCACAATAGTCTGCGGTGCGACCTCTACGGGGGAGGAAAAATTGAGGACAAGCATCAGCACAAGCAAAAGTGTCCTTTGACCCTTGAAATGCCCTTGAAGTTTTTGTAAGTACAGCAGAGGAACGAGACTTTGGCCTACAAAAGGTGAATTTTAATTACGAACTGCAATAAAGCAGATAAAGGAAAATTCATCTAAATTCATGCAGTAAATGATGAGTTGATCTGCAATAGTCTCACGTAACTCTCAAGACTTTTACTCGAAATAGAAGTGACCTGTGACCTTTAACCTTTTCCTGTAGATATATTGGACATGGACAGCAATTTTGGAGCAAACATACTTTAAAATGACAGTTTGAGAACAATTTCAGGATGATACCGGGTGTCCCAAAAAATCTGGACAAAACTCCAGAACTTTGCAGACTGGAAAAAATCTGGAAAAAGCTTCCATGGGTAGAAGAAAAACAGGGCAAATGCAACTAAAATCTGGCCATAAAATACTGAAAGATATTCATGAAGAATCTATTCAAGTGGACGTACATACAGCAGATCCATAAATGAGTTATTTCTGAGTTTATGACCGAACAACTTTAGAAAAGGACATTATGAGGACAATGAGGACACCAAGAGCTGTAAGCAAGTATATTTACCTAAAGTAACAGCATTCTAAATATTTCTTTTATTCTTAAAACCTTCCTCGTCCTAATTTTTTTTCATCATCTGTCTCGTTTTTTGTTTTCGTTCCCGTTTATCTAAAAAAAATTACCGCAATTTGGTAGAGTACATACAAGATCTTCAGGGGGTGATCATGTCCTATAGGACATTGGCTCTGGGTCTGTCCCAAAACAAGGCTTTTTCCTCTGAACTTTGGGCCACCTCTGTCCTCAAAAGGATTTTGTTTGCTTTTAGTGAGTTTGGCTTTTTACCCGTATATTATTGGACAATATATTATTTGGCAAGGTTCGTCCCAAAAACTGGTTGTTTTGGTGTTGGATCTTTCGTTGAACATTCCACGTCATGTTTCCCCATGAAAAATTTCCTTTAAAGGCATCAGGTCTTATACATGTAAACTTTCAAGATTTTCTACCACTGCTTTCCTTGGCCAAGACTAGCGCTGTTACTTATTAGTTGACAAGAAAAACTGACTTCTCTTTTCAAAGATTTCGCTTCAAATTAGGACCTCCTCATCTGAAGATTCAGAGTTTTCAAAATTTTTCTTTTTCATTTTTGTATCAGACCAAGAGACGATCCTATTCCTTTTCGGAACTAACTAAGAAAGCTCTCTTATCCTGAAATTAATGAAGACGCTGTTTGAAAGTTATTCATTGGCAATCTTTCTATCAGCTAACTTGGTAAACTGGGAGCCAATCTCTTCTTCAAAGCAATGGCAGTTAATTCACTCTTCTTCAGCCCTCTTCAACTGAGACTAAGTCTTATCAGATGAGAACTATAAAATGAGAAGGGACGGGAGAAGATCGGTTTTGAATCAATTCTGAAAGTTATCACAAGTATAAATGCACCTGGATCTACTCTAATCTTAGAGATACAACTATTTTCTTCCTTTTTAGTGCAGATTTAATATCAAGAGTCTTTCGATAAACTTTTGTTGATAAGTTGCAATGCATGCTTCATAGTTTTCCGTTAGAAAATTTCGAAGAATGAAAAAAACCGCAAAGTTTCCTATCAAAGGAGCAACAGAAAACGTTCCCTTTTAAAAAGTTGGAAAGTAAATAGCTTTGAGAACAATTTTTACTCCATTACTGACGATGATAGTCTCTGTGTAAATTATTTCGAATTTAAACACGCGAGTTTTGGCGTGAAGAATAATGGTTAAATTCACACTAATGTCGCAGAATTGTAAATACCGAAAAGCTATCATTTTACTTCTCCACCGTAGCAGGCTTCGAAAATGCAAAAACAAGTTTACCAGAAGAATATTCAGTTTGGAAGAATCTGCTCCAAAAGTTATCCTGAAAAGGTTTTTGATGATTTATTGGAAAATTAATAATCATCGATAAACTCAACGTTAAGTTCTGATGAGATCTAAAAGAACGTTAGACTCAATACCTATTGGGATCATGAAAGTTGGGCTATTTCATCGATATTCTTACATGTAAGTTATCTTATATCTTAGGGAGAAGTGACGATTAACTGTTAGATAATAGAGTGCTCTATCAATCCCTCAACTAATCAAAATTATGGTTAATAAGAAACGTAAACAAAGTGGCTAAAATGACTCTACAAAAGGAGCTAAGAAAAAATTTGGAACGAAGAAATTCAAATACAAGGGGACACAATCTGAAGCTTTTCAATTGCCTCGTCGTCTAACCTGAGGAAGAACTATTTCTGAAACAGAATAATAAACGACTGAAACAATTTGCCAGAAACATAGTAAATGCGAAATCAGTTACAGAGTTTGAGAAATTATATGAAAATTTCTGCCGTAACGAAAAGTACAACTTAGAATACACTTAAAAACAGCACTAAAGGGTTTAATGGGTCAATTGCCTCCTTACCCCTCATTATATTACATTACATTACATTACATTACATTACATTACATTACATTACATTACATTACATTACATTACATTACATTACATTACATTACATTACATTACATTACATTACATTACATTACATTAC
>REGM01000001.1:3400255-3410315 GCA_004194415.1 Aurelia aurita | reverse complement strand
ATAAAAGTGCATAAATCTGTTTAAGATTGTACTTTTTGATATTTAAATGTTACATTTTAGCAGAATAAATATGTTTTCATGGCTGCTCTTGCTCCCAGACAGGGTGTGGTTTTTTGCCATTTTGCTCCCAGACAGGGGTACTTAAATGGGAAAATTGCTCCCAGACAGGGTAAGAATCACAAAACCTCAGAGGCACACACCCGTACATATCAGGGCCAAGTGCCCCCCCCGGGTTTACTTTCTGATATTTTTCTTATAGAATTTCGTATGTGAAGAAGTTGCCTAACATTGCAGATATCACCTTAAACTATTCCTTGCTCTCAGATTTTTCTGAAAACTTACATGTTCTACTAAAACTTGGGGTCCTCTCAGTCATAGACGTAGCACTTTTTATACTTTTAATGGCTAGTTGTGGAAATATAGCTTGGTAAAACGGTGGGAAATTATTTCACGGTAAATCTCATCACGCAGTTTAAAGGTCAACTTGCAAGTTCTGTCCCGCTATCTCCGTTTGGGCCTTCTGTCCCAGAAAATTAGGGGGTGAAATACAGTAAATACCGGCGGATAACAACCTACAGGCTGAAACGTTCAAATTAGACCCCCATTTTGTAAGAACCCTTTTCATAATTCATTGTATGAGTACCCAGGCTGACCTGCAAAATTGTAGGTTCTTATAGGCGGGTGTTTACTGTATGGAAGCAGAGTTACAGCTAGTTTCCTACATTTATAATTTACTGGATTTAAACATGGTAGCATCTTGTTGGCTCTAGCACTTTGTAAACATATATTTGGAATGAGGACTAGTCCAATTGCTGCTTGTTCAAGTAGACTCCGTGCATTCCTTCTGAAGAACACTGTCTAATAACAACACCAAAACAGTCCTTCGCTGAAACATCGTTGTTCGTTATTACAAAAAGAACGAATTTGTGTGATATAGTATGAGCTATATGAAATTATTATTATCATCTTTAAAGACAGGGGGAGTAAAATAGTATCCATCTGCATCTCTTAACCAGGTCCAAATGGAACCACCATCAATTAAGCCCTCAACATGTCCTCTGGTAGATACTAGAAGTAACATAGTTATGAAGTGCACAACTTGTTCATCTTAGAATTTTTCGTTTTAAATACCAAATTCATTATTTAGGAAATTAGCAACAACATTAACCTATTCTAACATATACCAGGTGAGCCAAAAAAAGCTCAAATGTTTCAAAGCTTGTAGTTTGCTTTCTATTCATCAGCCTCCTTTTGGGTCATGGGAACGAGGTTGGCAATCCCGTAGTTTGCTACCCATTCATCAGATTCCTTAAAACTGGTTACCATTGTGTAGGTAACATGTCGAGTTAAATAACAACATTTAGTTGGTTTAAATCGGGTGTATTGTTCCCCAGTTATGAGCGATTTTATAAAAACATTCAATTTCAGAATCCTTCAAAACAGGCCTGAAATCCTTGATCAAATCTGGCAACAATTCAGCATGACGATACTGAAAAATATCTGAAAAACTGCTAAAAGAAATTGCCAAGTGAAAAGAATATTAAGGCTGGCTCTGTATCTACACAACTGATTGCCTAGGCAATATGATAGCCCCATTAAGTTTCATTTTCATCACAGTGAAGCTAAAATGTTTGAAAATATAATCCAGAAGTTTGGGCCTAGTCAGGCACGATTCTGAGATGAAACATTTTTATAAAATCACTTGTAAATCGAGAAAATTATGACCGATTTTAACCAACTAAACTTTATTATCTAAATTGATATGTTACCCACACAATGATGATCCGTTTTAAGGAATCAGATCAGTAGCTAGCAAATTACAGGCTTGCAAACGTTTTAACTTTTTTTTACTCACCCGGTATATACCCTATATATATATAAAATATTCAGGAATGAAGTCATCAAAATTTAGCGTCAGAAGTCTCCAGTAAAAAGTCTTTACAAAATAAAAAGTTTCCTTACGTGTTATCCAACATATCTGCACTGTTGCAATATTATATAATTACGCCAGAGCACTTGTGTATAGAATGTCATAAAGATGTCCATAATTTCCGAATTCTGGCTCAAACATGAAATTATCGTTGAAATTTGCTTCGGATGGAAATCCTTGATCTAAGCTTCAGAAATAGCAATTTGATATTTTGTTGCTTAAAATTGAAGAAGGCATTATTGAAGAAGTAATGTTTTAGCTATACAAGACAGTTTGTTCCCTACATTACAATTTTTCGAGTATATAATAAGTTCATCTATTATCGAGCTAAGGGAAAAATTGAGAAATTCTGTCTAAGGCAATAGAAGATTGCCAGAAATATGAGTTATGCCATAAGAGCTTCCGATATTGGTTACTTCAGCTTATAGAATTAAGAGTACCTAACCAAGGCAATGAAATTCCTTAGTTTTCTATCATTCTCGTGCATATAAGTAATTGATATATCAACGAAGTTAAAGGAAAAATCGAAGATAACAATGTCGTGGACAATAAAAGATGGTCAGACCAGAAGGTGTGCCAAAAGAGTTTCTCTGATTGCTGACTTCAACTTAGTGAATTATGAGTATTGAAACAAGGCAGTGAGTTCCTTAGTTTTCTGTCGTTCTCATGCATATAAGTAATGAATTTATCAACGAAAGTAAAGGAAAAATTGAAGATAACAATGTCCTAGACAATAAAAGATGACCAGAACCTGCGGAGAAAGAGTTTCCCTGATTGCTGACTACAGCTTCAAGAATTCGAGTACCCAAACAAGGCAGTTAGTTTCCTCAGTTTTCTGTCGTTCTCATGCATATAAGTAATTGATATATCAACGAAATTAAAGGACTAATTGAAGATAATTATGTATGTCCTAGACAATAAAAGATGACCAGAAGGTGTGCCAAAAGTGTTTCCCTGATTGCTGACTTCAGCTTCGTGAATTAAGAGTACCCAAACAAGGCAGTGAGTTTCCTTTGTTTCTGTCGTTTTCGTGTATATAAATAGTTGATATATCAACGAAATTAAAGGACTAATAGAAGATAACTATGTTCTGGACAATAAAAGATGTCCAGAAGGTGCGGAGAAAGAGTTTCTTATATTGCTGACTACAGCTTCGAGAATTCGAGTACCTAAACAAGGCAGTGAGTTTCCTCAGTTTTCTGTCGTTCTTGTGTTTATAAATAATTGATATATCAACGAAATTAAAGGAAAAATTTAAGATAACTACCTACTGGAAAATAAAAGATGACCAGAAGTTGTGCCAAAAGAATATCTCAAATTGGTGACTTAAGCTCAGAATTATGATTACCTAAACAAGGTCTTGCGTTTCCTTAGTTTTCTGTCGTTCTCGTGTATATAAGTAATTGATATATCAACGAAATTAAAGGAAAAATTGGAGATAACTATGTCCTGGAAAATAAAAGATGACCAGAAGGTGTGCCAAAAGAGTTTCTCTGATTGCTGACTACAGCTTCGAGAATTGGAGTACCCAAACAAGGTCTTGCGTTTCCTTAGTTTTCTGTCGTTCTCGTGTATATAAGTAACTGATATATCAACGAAATTAAAGGACTAATTGAAGATAGCAATGTCCTAGACAATAAAATATGACCAGAAGGTGTCCCAAAAGAGTTTCTCTGATTGCTGACTACAGCTTCGAGAATTCGAGTACCCAAAACGAGGTCTTGCGTTTCCTTAGTTTTCTGTCGTTCTCGTGTATATAAGTAACTGATATATCAACGAAATTAAAGGAACAATTGAAGATAGCAATGTCCTAGACAATAAAATATGACCAGAAGGTGTCCCAAAAGAGTTTCTCTGATTGCTGACTACAGCTTCGAGAATTGAGTACCCAAACAAGGTCTTGCGTTTCCTTAGTTTTCTGTCGTTCTCGTGTATATAAGTAACTGATATATCAACGAAATTAAAGGACTAATTGAAGATAGCAATGTCCTAGACAATAAAATATGACCAGAAGGTGTCCCAAAAGAGTTTCTCTGATTGCTGACTACAGCTTCGAGAATTGAGTACCCAAACAAGGTCTTGCGTTTCCTTAGTTTTCTGTCGTTCTCGTGTATATAAGTAACTGATATATCAACGAAATTAAAGGACTAATTGAAGATAGCAATGTCCTAGACAATAAAATATGACCAGAAGGTGTCCCAAAAGAGTTTCTCTGATTGCTGACTACAGCTTCGAGAATTGGAGTACCCAAACAAGGTCTTGCGTTTTCTTCGTTTTCTGTCGTTCTCGTGTATATAAGTAACTGATATATCAACGAAATTAAAGGACTAATTGAAGATAGCAATGTCCTAGACAATAAAATATGACCAGAAGGTGTCCCAAAAGAGTTTCTCTGATTGCTGACTACAGCTTCGAGAATTCGAGTACCCAAACAAGGTCTTGCGTTTCCTTAGTTTTCTGTCGTTCTCGTGTATATAAGTAACTGATATATCAACGAAATTAAAGGACTAATTGAAGATAGCAATGTCCTAGACAATAAAATATGACCAGAAGGTGTCCCAAAAGAGTTTCTCTGATTGCTGACTACAGCTTCGAGAATTGGAGTACCCAAACAAGGTCTTGCGTTTCCTTAGTTTTCTGTCGTTCTCGTGTATATAAGTAACTGATATATCAACGAAATTAAAGGACTAATTGAAGATAGCAATGTCCTAGACAATAAAATATGACCAGAAGGTGTCCCAAAAGAGTTTCTCTGATTGCTGACTACAGCTTCGAGAATTGGAGTACCCAAACAAGGTCTTGCGTTTCCTTAGTTTTCTGTCGTTCTCGTGTATATAAGTAACTGATATATCAACGAAATTAAAGGAAACATTGAAGATAACAATGTCCTAGACAATAAAAGATTACCAGAAGGTGTGCCAAAAGAATATCTCAAATTGGTGACTTAAGCTCAGAATTATGATTACCTAAACAAGATCTTGAGTTTCTTCAGTTTTATGTCGTTCTCGTGTATATAAGTAACTGATATATCAACGAAATTAAAGGAAAAATTGAAGATAACTATGTCCTGGAAAATAAAAGATGACCAGAAGGTGTGCCAAAAGAGTTTCTCTGATTGCTGACTACAGCTTCGAGAATTCGAGTACCCCAACAAGGCAGTGAATTTCCTTAGTTTTCTGTCTTTCTTGTGTATATAAGTAATTGATATATCAACGAAGTTAAAGGGAAAGGTAAGGAATATTGGCGTCCTCTTAGGCAACAGAAGATGGCCACCTTAACGAGATGAGCCAATAGAGGTTCGAAAGATTTCAGCCTATAGAATAGCCAGTGCAAGTTAGATGGGCAGTTTGCAATTCATTCCTCGTTGGGGTACTTATTTTTGGGAAGCTGCCACCCAAAACATGGCATCTTGCATCGAAAAGCAAGGCTGCATCTTGAGTCACTCCAGTTTCTTCTGTCACGCTTCCTGAAACCAAAAGACGCCCTCGCCATTCTCTGCAGTTGCTTCAGAAGCAACACAAATTTTGTTCAGTTTATTTCTGAAGTTTTAGGACGAAAACATGAACAGATTGTTGATTAATTTCGAAATTCTCTGTATTTAAGAGTTTCGTTCTCTTGCCGTTTTGGATTTTAACGCCTCCATCCTGTACTCAGATGTACTCGGATGGTGGTCAATAGAGTGCGAGCGGAAAAGCGAGGACAGCCAAAATGGTAGCTTGCATCGACAGTCAGTTCTTTCCTTCTGAAATTAGTGCGGAATGCCATTTATATTCTATTCTTGCATTTAAAAGATAGAAATACGGTGAAATAATATGAAAAGATAGAGCCTTATGAGTTGACGCCAATTTCTAAGGTTAACTCTCGATTCTCTCCAAATAAGGTGAAGACTTGCCGAATGAATTAAGCAATCAAATCTATTTAGGCCCAAACAAGTCTATACAGAAGGACAGAAGCAGGAAATCCAACAAATAATCTTTTGGTCTCAAAATGGAAATATTGAAAATCTGTAGACGAAACAGGACTCTTAAGTTTTCAATGTGAGATGTTTGAGATGCAGGGAAAAAAGATATTTTAACTGTCATTGCATCGATACGGAAAGTCTCTCTTTTCTCTTCGGAGGACCACCGTTGAGCGAATTCACAACATAATAGGCCCTATAATCAGCTTAAAACAAATGTTTTTCTATTTCTCAACATAAATGTTTAAGAACCAAAAAAGGCTTTAGGATGGTGAGCTTCAAAACCGATCTGTTCCCAAACGGTTGACAAAACTTCGGTAGGGAAGGATGCGACTTTGACCATTCTTTAAACGAGCCCATGTACCTCTCCAATTTGCTGTCACTTTGACAAAGTTACAGATTCTGTTTTTATTGCAACCCTACGGTATATTAGTTCTCATATCTTCAATTTACTTTACTGCCAGAAACGTGCTGTAAAATATGAAGCAAAATTTACGTTGCATCTTATGGAATGTGCGTGCCTCGAGGCATTGGTTCACTGCCAGGTATCCGCAGTTCTGATATCCTGAAAGGCAGATCTTTTCAAATTGTTTTGTATTCTTATACTTGATTACTTATCTATTAATTTATTCTTCTGAAAACTTTACCTGGTCAGAATCAATGATCAAATCCAGCCCGTAATCAATGACCAAATCCTGCCAGTTTTCTTCTTCTAGATGTCCTTCCATCTCTGGAGCAACTCTCATCGTACCCTCAAAGAAGTTTCCTACTCCCAAATAAAAGCTTTGTCCTGAGCAAAGTCTCTTCTACCGCTGACCCAATGGGCTGCACCTCTGTTAAGCAGGCAGTAATTTTATGCAAACTTGGCTGACTCGCGAGATGATTTCTTCAGGTCTATGAAGCACGATAAAAGCTTTCTGATAGTTGAGTGTGTGAGTGTGTGAGTGTGTGAGTGAGTTTCTGCTTTTCAACCATTTGCAAAAATAAAGTTCACATAAATCCAAAAGAACTATTATCAATCCAATTGTAACCACCAACTTCTGCGTCTATTATTTGTGTGGTTGCTTTATGTTATTCAAAAAACACGAATTGAATCTTGAATAAGCGCAAAACCTTATCACTGAATCATTTCCTAACGATAGCTTCCTTACTTGAAAACCAAATGAGTTCTTCGAGACAACGATTTACCTTGTCAATCACAGCTGAACATGGATTCTGTCATCTATGCATTGTACATATCCCCCGTAGCATCTTTTTTCAATAGCACTGTTACATAGTGGGAGATTGTCCCATTAGCATCTCAAGACGGGGGACAGAATGAATTTGGACATGCATATACCCAAAAACCTCAATGTTCCAATCGAACACCTGCTTTGGTGCATTCCTCTAGCAATTGAGAATCATTGTGACGGGGGGTTGTCAATTGCCAGTGACAGATAGCGCCTGGCTATTTTTGCAAAACAGGTCGCTATATAAGGTGGCTGGAATGAAAAGTTTCCAAGCCCCCTTCGGCCGGAACAGGAAATGAAACATGACAGTTAGCATAAGCGTACGGGGAAGGTAAAGTCTGGGGGGCTGCCAGATAAAATTCCATTTTTTACGAAAATTTTGCCCGACTTAAGTAAGGCGGATTTTTGCCCGAATATGGCCGATTTTTGTAAATTTTTCCGCCGCCCCCAGGCCCTGCCTCATACGCCCATGACAGTTAGATAGGTGCGGCATGTATTCGTCCGACAAAAAGGGTGCAGCCCTCCCACTTTGCTAAATGATTATGGAGGGCCGCACAAGTAAAGATCCAATTTTGTCGAAAAACTGACCTTTATATACATAAGAAGGACAGTAGATTTGACCGACGAACTCTATTTTCTGACGATTGAGGGGGGAGGGCCCTCCAAGCCTCCCCTCCACGGAAGTCTCGCCCCCAACCCTGGTATCCCATCTTTAACCATTTTCTGTAATCACAAAGGCCCACAAGTTGCAATTCAGATGCACTTATAGAATGGGCAGGGATTTCAGTAATAACCTAATGCCTCCTGTGTAAATATACCTCTAATTAGGCATTTATAGCATACTAATAGGAGAGAAGACTGCACTCCGACTGTGGCAACACAAATGCAAGGGGGAAATGGGATCTGTAATATTGTACATAGTCATGTGACCTTATTATCCCGCTGATATCGTAGTTGTAGTTGTTTATGTAATCGAGTTGTGTTATAACGTTATGACAGGACCATTCAAGATAACAGCAGAAACAGAGTTCAAAGATCACCATTAAGCAAAAGGGTGCCTGTTAGTAGTATACCTTAGCTTTCGGTAACATATCTCCTTCAACATACCCCCTTCGCACCCCCCAACGCCAACTTGGTGAATTAATCGCAAAATGAAATCGACAAATCAAAACAGAATTCGGGGAAGGGGGCAGGGTCACATTTTGCGCAAGGTGGTGAAACAGGAATGATGCAGGCCTTTGTAGCAGGTCTTTTACAGCCTGTTGACTATGTTTTTAGTTCTTGAGCATATTTTCCCCATGTCTTCTTTTGTAGAGTATCTGTAGAGTAACTGATACAACCCCCGAAACAAGTCGCCAAAATACTAATAAACATCTATTTGAATTTAAATTTCGCGGCTTCCTCTTTCTTTAAGAAGATTCCAAGAATATCAGCCGTGCTTCCTACATGCGAAGTCAGTGACCGCATATCAATACACTCCTACCGTCAAGTGATCAAAGGATAACAACTGCTCCTCCGCAATAGTTGGCTAAATATGTCCAAAAACTAGCTGGGCATATAACAATGGAATTTGAAGGGAGGAAAATCAGGCCCCTGTTGGGAATGCCAAAAGAATCAAAACAAGCGACAAACAAACCGCTTTTTCAATGAGCAGCGGTTTGGGGTTAAACGAGGGTCTTGAAGGGGGATCCTCGATCTCGTTTTCCCAGTCCGTAAAATCCCAACCACTTTTTTGTAAGTATACAGTCAGTAATTAGACTAGCTACACAATCTCTGTATGCTCCTTAGAACTGATATGTCGCAACAACAGCGAAATTGAAGGACTAGTGTAGCTAGTCTAGTCAGTAATCAGGTCCCATTCCCAGTGCATTGTTCTCGCCATTGTATTCCCAGTCCAAGCACAAAAATCCCAATCCCAGAGTGTCACTTTTGACAGATCCCAGATCCCATTTTACCCCTTTAGGACCTTCTTAAACTGCTTCCTGCACTCCAGTTAGCCAGAGCAATACAGTATACATAGTTTTATTGACCTCAGTGATGGGTTGCTTGGTTTGGCCTTATTTAGCCTGTTCAGCTTTGTCAGTACATGGCAAGGGAGGCATTTCCTGGACAAAATACCCTCTTTGAAATCCCTTATCCATGCCGTTGTATCAAACAGTTCTCTATGGAATACAACACAAAAAACCTCTCCTTTCACATAAGGGGGCACCCTTTCTCTTCTTCTCCCACGAAGATCGCGCCCCCTTTCCCACGCCCTTTCCATTGACATTTTACCTCCTTGATATTATACCATAGTAGTTTTATGTTGCAACCCCCGTGACGGAGGCCCCATCTAGTAAACCTCTGGCTGATGCAAGAAAAGCCTATCAAGGAGAAGCACTCCTTCACAGAGGCAAACCAAACCGGATATCTACCAGGTTCAATTCCTAGAACCTTTGCCAGAGCTTCCTTCCAACGGAAACTTTTTCCGGCTCTCGATAATTTCGACATTCTCAGTTTTTGCCCCCTAACTTCACAGAAGATTTTACTAACGTCACACGACACAACTGCAGCGAAGGAGCAATGCTCCCCCGCACTCTGGCAACATGGAAGTTGTGACCTACGCAATTCAGAGAACATCATCCAACTCTTCCTTCCAACGGAAATTTTTTCCGGCTTTCGACAATTTCCAACTTGCGAAATACAACGCATGAAATCGCGTAAAAACGCGAGCTCTCAATACAAAAGAGAACAAAGTCGCCGACACTGCTAAGGAAAGGTGCTCCTCCTCAATGTTCAAAGCGGAGATGAGCTTCAATAATTCCAAGAAAGGCTACCGGGCTTCCTTCCAAATCAAGTTAATTCCGTGTTGTTCAAATGATCTTTGTGGTAACTCTTGTTCACAAAATAACAACTGGACTGAAGGAATGGAAGGCAGATGTGTTACATGAATATATCGTTTGC